>JBCJKH010045358.1:15634-30015 GCA_039877255.1 Loriculus beryllinus | reverse complement strand
CAGGGGGGTTGGAACTAGATGATCTTAAGGTCCTTTCCAACCCTAACTATTCTATGATTCTATGATTCTATGAAATGTCTTCTGAACAGTCACATCAAGAGGCTTAGAATGGGTTTTCAGTTTGTGGTAAGGGGTAGTCTGACAGCCATATGGCTAGAGAAGCCTCAGGCTGGCTGCATTCTTTCTTTATTTCAGTGACTGGTAAGTTATTTAGGCGTCACCTAAATAGCATGATTAACTGCAGACTAAAGTTAATATTCCAAACAGGCAAGAATTATTGCAAGATTTGCAAACTGTACTTTCAGAAGCTGCTGCTAGTTGACTGTTGTCAGGATGCATTCTGTGGTATTTTAACAGCTGCAACGCAGAATGCACTGGCCCATTTCATTAATCACAAATCCTCCAGAAATGTAGGTAAGAGGACAGCTAAACAATGTTCTTCATGGGAGGGAACCTTCCAGATAAACTCATTAGCTTAGAAAATTCAAAGTATATCCAAGCAAAAAATCCTCTCATAGATATAACATTTACTTTTCTATTTACTGTCTAGAAATGAATGGATTGAACGTACTACAAATGTCAAATTTATGCTAAATATTGACAGATGATTAGTCTCCTTTTTTACCTCTTTCAGTGCTAAAGGCTACTTGCTCCGTTTCACCAATGTCTTCTTTCCTGCAGGCTGCAATAGGCTCTCTTGCTTTGGATACAGCAAGAAGTCATCAGGATGAGCAACTGGAAAAGTATGGAATGGATGTACTGACAGTAGCTTTCTTGGCTATCTTAATCACTGCTCCAATTGGAGCTCTGGTTATTGGTTTGGCAGGGCCCAGACTTTTGCAGAAGGCTCAGACAAATAGCAAGGAGGATGAGGAATGTGCTGAGGTTGGAGAAGAAGCAGAGGCCTGTGAACCTTCATAAGATGGATATCTACGGGAATATGGCCCTTCACCCCTTATGCTGCTGTTGAGTAAACACAGGATGTCTGTAACCTTCCTGGAGGAGACCAAACCAAGTATCAGTTATGTTTGCTCTTTTGAAAGCAGCACTGGCAGAGCTTTATGAAATATTTTTATGTGTTGATGGTGCCTTAAGAGATAAAATAGTTGAACATACAGTGAATGGGCTGGCCAGGCAGTGAGTCACTGAGAAGTTAGCAGTCAACCTGAAATATGTGGGTATGAGGACAGAGAGAGGATCAGAATTGTTCAGGCACGGAATTGGAGTTATGATATGGAATATTAACAGGAGAAAATGGAGATTCATGTGAATAACTTCTTGATGGTTGAAACTGGGCCGTGAGATACCAAGTTCAACTGCTCAAAGAAAGCAACTCTCTCAATGAGAGACTGCTGGTATACAGTGAATGAATCGTGCCATGGGTTGGTGATTTCCTCTCCTTCCTCATTCACGTTCCAAAACTTGCCTTCTCGTATTGCTGTTCCTCTTCAGCTCATGGTACTCCTTTGTGCCTTCAAAGGACTATCAGCTCTGGTCATAGCAAGAAACAGCAAGTGGTACTTATGTGCTGAAAGAGACAGTTGGGTCCCTCATGGGCTGTTGTAATGAAGGTGTTGCTAGTGCTAGTAGAAAACAGGACTGAGCTTGAAAATGGCATGAGCGTTGTGGGGAGGCTGTAAGGACTGGGAGAGGGTTGTATGGGATTGAGATGGCTGCTTCTTCACTTACGTTCCTCAGTCTTCACACAACATGATGTCAAGGGAGGGAAAGCCAGCTCTTCGGTCACTGAGAGTGGCTATGTTCTGGTACTGGCCACTGTAGGACAGAGAGAAGAGTTCTTCTAAGGTGGGGTTAGCTGACAGGGCAAAGCCAAGGTGGCAGTGAGTTTGTCACTTTCTCCCTCAGTTCCTTTTGAGAAGCTCAGTGATAGCAGACCTCAAATCAAGATTCCTAGGTCAGCTGGGATCTCCTATTGCTTTGTCCTAAATGAATACACATCTGACTGAGAAAATGCCATGATCCAGCCCCTCTCACCTCTGCTTTTGGACAATTACAGCAAAGAAAAACAGGTATTTGCTAGAAGTATAGCCAGTGGTGCTCACATGTCCAAGAGGCAGTTTGCTGGATTGATTGTGGAGAGTGGAGGCCTCTAAGACTTCCCAGGGTATTTTTTACCTCTGACTGATGCAGAAAACTGATACACTTTAAATGAATGACCTTAAAAATGCAGTGTTGAGAGAGATGGTTCAAAGTGAAAGGAGCTTCATTCTCACCTACCTTCAGAAAGGTTGCTGTGTGAAGGCAGGTATCATGGGGAAGCTGTATTAACACCACAGTGCTAGCACCCTCAGCAGGTACCCCCAGATCCTATTGTCTCTTAGAAAAACAAGTTTCTCTGTGAGGCTGTGGATTATAGTAATGACTGACAACAATCGTGTTAAGTATCTTGCCAAAACATTTCACCAGGGGGAGCAAAAAGCTCAAATACATTTTTCAGTGTATTTAATATAGATGTCTCCTGCAGAGTCAGCTGCAATACAGTACACATCTTATATTCCCATTCTCAGAATAATTTCTTTCCTCTTTTCCTTGACTGTTCTAAAGCCAGAAGTAAACCTCTGTTGATTGAAATCCTGCTCATGCCTTTAACTGTGGTATTGGTTACAGTTTTGTTTTGACAGGTACCAGCAGATCTTTCTCACTCAGCTGTTTTATACAACTAGCTCCAAGTAGGTCATTCCCACCTCCATTCTCAGACATGGAATCAGCACAGCATCGCTCAGAAACTGCAGGTTTTCATAGAATCATAGAACGGTTTGTGTTCGAATGGACCTCAAAGATCATATAGTTCTAAGCCTTTGGGTTTTTTTAGCAAGAATGCTAGATTGTGCCTGTATTCAAGCTGCCTCCGTGCAGATATCAGCACTACAGCCAGAACTGAACTGAACTCATTTTACAGGCTACTGTGCTGAATATATTTGATGTGTCTGGATCATTTTGGCATTAGTAAGAAAGAATCAATTCTGGTTTAGCTTTTACAATTTTAATATGCAACACAAAACTGTGCAAAAATACTTCTAAAAGAAAACTACCTAAACTGTATTATTTGCAGAGTGCTCATGTATGCCTCTGTATACAGATTAATTGCACCTCAGTGGATGTGCCTTGGTATATGCCTTTCCCTCCAAGCCATAAAGAAAGCTTCCTAAGAAATATTTTATCACTATGCACTTCCAGCACACTCATAAAACCAGGAAATTCTTTGGTAAGTTCTCCCCAAACAGGTGTCAAGAACATTGACATTTTTTCACCATATGTACAATCTCCAGTTCAGTTCATGTTTGTCCCCCTGACTGGAAAGGAAGATGCTCCAAACTACACACTGATGAATGGTTAGGGTGCTGTGCTGGGTGGTTATTTTATCAGCCACTGACTTCTGTGCCTGTTCTGCCTACTTTTGCATGGCTAACAGAGGCACCCTGTTTCTTGAATAGGGTTTGTTTAAATAGGAGTTTATTTTATTTGAAATCATAATGTCTGTAAACCTAACTGATGAGGGAATATGGTGTTCAGTTCATCAGTGACTGTGTATAAAATAATTTTACTTGAGTAGAACTTATAGAAGTAAAAGCTTTATACAGTTCAGTTTTCCATAAAGTGTCTTCCTGCAGAGAGGGATCACTATGCCAAATTTGGAATCTGTTCAATAGCAGGAGTGTGACATGTAAGGATTACAGCCCTTTTAAATTTAAACACACCTTTAGCATGCAAGCAAACCTGTGACAAACAGATGATAGCTCACCATCACAACAGCATCTCATAAACTGGATTTATCGTGCTTCCTTCACCTCACTGCACTCTCAATTTATTCATTGGCTCACTCCCACCATTCTGAGTGCTTGAATAGCTATACCAATGAAAAGCCCCGTGATCATCTCTAATCTAAACAAAATTGAATCAATTTTCATTGCCTTGCCATCGTGTGTGGATGTTTCTCACAAGACTCCTTTCCCCCAGCTTTTATTAAATCTTCAGAAAGAATCAATCAGGTTGAAGCTATTACCCAGACCTGCAGATCTGAAATGAAAAGCATTAATGCTTTGTAAAGCTCCCCTCCTTACCTTCCAGAAAGGAATAAAACACCTGCATCTTGGCATGAAAAGAAATGATCCTGAGATGGGTTTTTTTTAAATAACTATGAAAATTTCAGCTGATTTTAAACAGCAGCTACCTTAGAGACATACAATTTCACTTGCTATTAGACATTGTGTGGGTAAAGTCATGACATTTAAGACCATTTCCCTTTTAACAAAATGCCACAAAATAATTCATCAATAATGCATGAATTCAAGCCAGTAAAATCTTTATGCCATGCCAGTCTCTTATTTGCAGGAAATAAAATTAGAGCATAATGTGTAATAAACTATAACCAGAGAAGTCCTACTGTCACGCAGACATAATCACTGACATAACGTGGGAGAGCACTGAGCACAGGGTATGTGCAGTTCCAGAAGATTCACAAGAACCTCTGCAGCAGAAGGGTCTGATGGCACACTGCATTCCTGGAAGCCAGCAGCAGGCAGTTACACCACACAGCATATGGGACAAAACAGAAATTGGCCATCTGCAAGCTGGGAGTCTCACAAGCTGGGGGATGCAGTGATAATGTAATTATCATCACTACTTTCTCTTTTTCAGCCAAACTGGTGTTTTAGGGAATTTAGACTGAAATCTAAACTGAACTGTTAAACATTTATGGTGCAATACAGCCACAAAACAATGAATGATACAGTTTCTGCATTTTGTTTTCTAAATAAATGGAGTGCAAGAGATCAAATTTTCTGCCAGCCACCTTTCAATTACATTTACTTTGTCTAGTAGTTGCCACAAGTCAGACACCTATCCCTAAATGTATTTGGCCTGCAACTTTATTTGTAGTCTATTATAAGTACTGTTCAAATTCATCATCAAAACATCACTGTTCTTGTAAAAGGGCATGTCATGACATGAGTTCAGCTTCCCCTGACTGTGCATCAAGACCTGGTCTACTGCCTCAGGGCTGGCCTTAATTAGCATTCAGGGAAAATTTACCCCTTTGTGTGGAGCTTTCAAATCAGATTAGAAAAGTCATCCAGTGGCAAGACATGACCAAGCACATCCCAGCTGGTAATTGGTTCAACTCTCTCAATCGCTGGTGAGATACAGGGCTCTGCACACACTTCAGTTCTTAGCTAGCTATTCCCATAGACTTTAGGTAGATAATTTGAAACTATTAGTAAATTCTTTTGAAATTTTCTACAGAAAATTCTGCAGCCGTGAGCGCCAGTAGTGCCTTGACAGATTCTGAAATGTGAGGACATGGTCATTTATCTTACTTGGGACCTTCACTTTATTATCTTGCAGAAATTACTAAAATGTCCTTCCTAGAAAGGGAACTGTGACTGAATGCTGCTACTGCAACACTACAACACTGCAACACTCCCCTCCAGGCATAAGCAAAACTAAATAAGCCTGCCTGTTCCATAGCCACAGCTGTAGATAGTTTAGCAGCAATCTCATCTAACAGCAAGCAAAGAGAAGTTAATTACATTATCAAACTATGCTAGGGATGGAGTCAAGAGGTTAAACCTTACACTGTCTTTCACCTTTTACAGGACCTTTGTGGGAGAAACAAAACCAATTTTGCAGTATTGCTTACTCTAACAGGGTTTGAGTAGAGCAACAGAAGTGAGAACAGGACTGATGTATGTAGTTTAATTCTCAGACTTTGGAAGAAATCAAACTATTTGAATGCAAAAGTATCCTGATTAAAGCTGGAAGCACATACAAACTTGTATGTAACAGCCTGTGGATTTTAGAGCCTGGAATAAAAACAAGACCAAAACAAAACATCTAAACTCAGGACTTTGCATTTCACAGTAATTTCTTCTCCAAAGCCAAGAACTGGGACTTGGTATTCAATATACTGAATTTTTAAATGAAGACTGACTGTAAGACACTTGCAACCTTATAAATTTTCCTCTATTATAAATGTTAGATCCTAATACAAAGTTTATGCTTTGCTTGTCCATTACAGGCAATACCACCAAGCATTTGAAGATTTTACTGCAGTTCTATTACATGCTTTGCAAAAGCAGACACTTAACATACAATCACATCCTAATCTGCCATCCCTTGCTGCAAACTTCTTCTACCTAGAACTACAATTATTACAAATGCAGGAGGAAAGATTTACCTTAGTTCTGCTGCTGCGTGAGCCATTATGTGAGAACTGCTTCCTGACTGACTTTGTTTCAGTTCTGTGGTGACCAGCTTTGGCAATGGCACACCACTTTGGGGCTTTTCACCTGCCTAACAATAGGTGGTCAAATGCCATGCTGGTAAGGAACAGTTGAAATGTGCCTTAGTACAACTGACTAAAATTGTACCATGGAGCAAATTTTTATTTTTAAACTGTTGGATACAGTCTTTCATCAGCAAATAAAGCACTTCAGAAGAATTAATCTAGCAGGTAGGTAACCAGCAATTATTTGCCTGCATCTGAAATGAAGCCATACCACAGCAAAAGTTCTGACTTGCCCAAGTAATCTTTCTGAATAGGTAACAAGAATACAGCTCATCTCTGTGCTCTTGATTGTCATTTAACAAATTCCTCCCATGAAATTCTCTGGTACAAAAAGTAGCAGCTACAGTGCAAGTGAACTTGCAAGAAGCAAATCTGGGTTTCCTTACAGTAACTCATGAAGGTTCAACTCAGGTGCCCAACATGAACAGATAACATTAATGGCTGACCTGCTGAATAGTTCAGCTTATGTGGTCTGGAACTGCAGTGCTCCACCTGGTAGCCTGTATGAGACTTACCAGCTGGGGGTGAGGGTGTGTGTTTGTCTGAGGTAGGCTGCTTTGCATGAGATTAACAAAGTGCCCACTTTAGCACTGCACAGACCAGACCTTCACCTAGCATAAGTTAACAGCGCTGTGTTGCCTGCCTGAACGTCTGTTCACAAAGGAGGAATTTAGTATCTTTTTTCCTCTCAAATGTAACTGCGCTTAAGTCTGTTCCTGTAAAGGAGACTAAAATATGGTTTCTCAGCAGAACAAAATCAATAGTACTTGTAAATAGCAACAGTTTTAGAATTACATATTCATACAAAAAAGGCTTAATTGTAGGAAGTAATTTTATTTACAGGCATAGTTACTTTACAGTTTTACAAAGCAGACATAATTCTTCTCAGAATAAAGTATCAAACCAGTGACAGACTTCGCACTGTCTAAACAGTTTATTCCAAAAAGAAATCTACAGCAATCATTAGACTAAGTCATACCAATCACATAATAAAATGCTGTCCCTTGCAACTACAATGGTATAAAAAGACTTCTTTATCAGTCATTATCTAGTGGATTAAGCATCTGCTATACTTCTTTCTTCTTGAGTATTAGTGGACCTACATTATCTCCTGTTAATTCATTGTGCTTGTTGTGGGAGCCATCACAGACAGGGAACTGGAAGAAAACATACATGAGGAATTAGCGTAACTCTACAAAAATTGCACGGGTATTTTTATACTTCTTCCTATGTCAAGAGCACTTTGACAATGTCACTAGTTCCTACTACTACATCCTGTTTCAATATCGAATTCCCTATCTCCTAAGACACAGGACACATTACACTGCTAACAGGTAACTAAGTTTGTGAGGTCCTAAAATAGCTGTTCATAGACACAAAGTTAGGAACAAAGCCTTTCTGCATGAAAGGACAGCAAGCAAAGCAGCCATCAGAGTCACAAATGGCTTAAGGTTTATTGTGGAACTAGTAAAAGTGCACTTTATAGATTTAATCATTTGCAACTAGAAGATACTGGTTTAAGGAAAGCTGAAGTAACTGCTGAAGTTACTTCAGCAGCGATTAGTCTGAAGCAAGAATAGTTGAGACGCTTTCTTAGGTCCAGGACAGATTTTTTTATTAAGACAAGAAAGCACTCAGTCCAGAGAGGACAAAACCAGGGTGCAGCCAGCACACTGAAAAGAAGTTGAGGCTAGATGAAAAACGTTCATGTACATCTAGTTGACTTGGGGGATACGGACTACCACAACCAGTCACCTATCGGTGTCTCTGGACCAGATGAGGTTATGCTCTCCTCCACCAACACACATCCAGCCTTACTATGTTCATTCTACTATGAACAACTTTCTTATGCATTGTTTTTGAAAAACAGTTATCTTCCAATTGCTTGCAATGTATTTCCCGACATTAAATAAGGGTTGTTTGGTTTCAGTCTACTCAGAGGTGGTCACTGTGCAAGCGTTTCTAGAAAAACCCTACTGCGTTTCTTACAAGTTTCTACAGTTTCTTTCTGCATGTAGATAGGTTTACAGTGGAGAAAAAATAAGAATTGTGTCATTCTCAAAACTCCAATTCACCACTGAAGCACTGATAGAAATGTCCAAGTTTCAATCTCTAACGATACAGTAGCACGAAGTGTCTTACCGTCTTAGAACGCCAACACCTGCAGTAAGCTTTAGTGAGGCATAGATCTTCAATGTTTATTTCATTCACTACTTTTGGATTTTCCTTCTGGATCTTCAGGTTAATCAAGCTGTCCTTCTGCTGTTTCTTCTTGGGGAGGAACGGGCGAATAGCAAGGTAACCGAGCAAGGCCAACACGCCAAGGAAAGGCAACAACCGCAGCCATTCTGCAACTAAAGACAGGTGGAACTTAGACTGGCTCTTGACACCACTTCAGTATGGTGCAGCATCAGCTAGTCTCAAATGACTGAGGCTTAGGGTAGGGAATGGAACTGCTCAGTCAGCAAGGCTCTGAGGGCAAACCAGATTGTGGGTAAGCTTGAAGAAAGACAGACCAAGGTGAAAACCTGATCTTCACTGTAGCCAAGGTAAAAGCTGACTCCTAGAATTTCATCTTAAGTTTAACACTGTAGAAGATGACTCAATGGAAACAAATAAACTGAAAACAAATAAAAGGCATACTGAAATGATGAGCCCTAAAATTACAGGGGTTCTGCTCACTCAAGGTAAACCAACACTGTGTACTAGCAAACTGGGCATGATCACATGCAGTAAGTACGTTGAATGTCCCTATCTTAACATTCTGTGTATGAGGAATATTCACCATATTTTATAATTCAGTTTTCAACTGGAGGGGTTTGATATTTTTGTTTTTTCTTAGATTTTTTGCTTCTTGAAGCTTTCCTCATTTTATTTGTTCCAAGGTTTGTTTTTTAAACTTTTGGTAGAAATTATAGAGATTACTCAATAAACACTTGCAAAACCTTCATCTGTCTTTTAGGTTTTATTTTTCAGAGCTCTGTTTGCTCAGGGATCTGCAACCAATTCCTACAATACACAGAGAAAGTGCCCTGGGATCAGGTAAGTCAAGCCACAGAAAGTTGCTTTCTGCCAAGATGAGGAACTTCCTGTAGGAACAGGTAAGGCATTCAGTATCCTCTGCAGACTTAGCTGCCTTGCCACATCATTATAAATCTTCCAGACACACCAGTGAGAAGACTTACTGGACTTCGTAATTCATCACCACGTCACTTAAGATCTATATATATTGAAGGTGGATCCACTTTTCCAACAAAACATGTTGTGACAACACTCCACGTACCACGGTGCAATAAAGGAGAGAGCATTTTTCTAAATTTCTGGAGAATAGATTGAATACAATGCACCACAATTGTATAAGTGATAAAGGCACTGCAAGAACTTTCAGGAGTCTTTCCATACCTGCACTTACAGTGGTCCCTATGCACAACTGACAAAATTTGCTAGGAGTTACTGCAACAGACTAATCCTTCTCTCTTTCCTCAGTTCCTCCAACAAGCTGTAAGCCCTAAATAATTAAACAATTAACACTGAGATGCTTAAACCTTTTCAGTTACACAAAGTACTGAGTTTCCTGGACAATAGTGCCTGTTTGTCTCTCCTATCATTACTGTTCCAGAAGACCATGTCTACAGGAATCCAAATGCATTTTCTGACCTTATGTGAAGGATTGATTTGAAACTTACTTTAGATGAGAGGAAAAACACTTGGTCACCGAAAAAAAAATTCCAAATTGAGTACCTAATTTGACTGCTGGCAAAGAGGTGGGTTTCTAAAAAGCTACTCTAAACTCCAAAGACAGAACAGACACTCTAACAGGCACAGCATAACCAGAAGCAGGGCATTTACCAAGTGCGTGATGAATACAACTGGGCTAAAACTGACACACAAAAAGGAAAATGTCTCGCATCACAATTAAGCATCATTAACAGAAACCAGCAACTACGCAGCAAGTGGCATCTCAATACAGCTTGAAACTCACTGATACGACATCAAAATCAGAACAGTAGTCATGTCTATGGGAGGCTCATAACCAGTTGGGTTCATCCAAATGAAACAGTAATATGATAGCTGTAACCTCTTAGAAAGGGAATTAGAAACAAACAGGAATAAGAAGTACAAAGGTATTATTTATCATGGTTATTATTTAATATTTTATTATGCCAACTGTTGAAAATGAGTTTTGTCCTCACTACCCAATAATTTGTTTACATGTTTCTAATGTGGGAGTCTCTGGAAAGCCCCCAATTATACCAATGTGTGCACTAAACTTAAACTGACTTGTTATTACCAAGACTGACAGAAGCTCGTACTCATTACTAAAAAATCAAGGTGACTGTGCTTCTATGGCATGAGACACAAGATACTGCTACAGAGTTAAAAAGTCAGATCTTTGGACTGCGTGGACAGGAATGGGGAGAAAAGCTTCACTAAAACTAATGCAATGATATCTTTCTACAGCTGTAAGCTGCTCTGTGTTTCTGAAGCCATTCATATCTTTCTGAAGCAGATGTGAGGCAATTCACAAGACTTTATTTTCACAGCTGATAACTCAGAATTCAGCAATTACAGTGATTCTGGAGATTCCTTATCAGTTCTGCTGTGTGGGAAGAGGCAGTCTTTGGAACCAGAAATGGAGAGCAGGGTATCGAAGAGGTTAGTCTTCAAACTTGACTTTTGTTACACAGAGACTAATCCCAAGGTTAAGTCCTGGAAAGTGTCAGGAACATCACTAGAACAATTCCAAAAAGCTGAAGCCACAGACCATAGGTCATTTTACATTTTCCAGGAGAGGTTTTCTTAATTTCAGTCCAACAGGAGCAAGTCCAAACAAATAAACACATACACTGTGAACAGAAAGAAACCAGCCAGCCACTGAGAGTCAAATCAAAGCAAGTGGTCCCTGCTTGTCTTTCACCAACTACTCCTTTGGTATCTTTCACTCTGACTTATGTTTTAGCCAATTCCTGTGGAAAAGACCACAGAATGCAGACTCAAAAGCAGCTTTTTACAGTAAAATCTCAACTGCAAGCCAACTCTTTAACAAGTATTAGCTACCAGTCAAAATGAAGACTGGAACTGTGATTGTATGTTCTCGAAGCTGATGAAACCCCTCACATAACTACATTATCTTCAGAACACATAGTAACTGTTTTCTGTTGTTTGCTTAGGTCTCTCAAGGGTATTCACATTGCTACACAAAACTAAATACAAAGGGTTCCACACACCACTTTACTATGCCTATTAACTTATGAAGATAGAGAGGTCCTTTCAGTGACAGCACACTAAATAAAAAAAAGCTAAAACTATGGGTAGGTTAGCAAGCACTCTGCAAATGACAATTTCGTGATTCAAATGGGTTCTGAAGACTCTGTTATCATGGTTTTGCCCTTCTTTCCCTCAGTACGGTAAAAGATAATCTACAAAACTGCCTTCTTCTTGCCTGGTAGCTTGTAACATTAAAGTCCTCCTTAACATGTAGGCCACATGTAAAGCAGCCCATGTAGGACTGTGTCATGGCTATGGAAAGAGGCATGACACCAAGATTCTTTACATAAACCTTGCAATTATGACCACATGCTAGTTTAAGGTGAATGTCTATGCTGCTTTAAAGACATGTACCAGGATAAAAAGCAACACCAGCATGAGACAACACTATTCGTTTCAGTGAACTTGAGAAGGGAAGGGTAAAGCAGCTATGACAAGAAACTGAAAGAGGCTTCTGAGCAGCAGCAGGGTGACAATTTAGATATCCACTTTCAAAACCAAGGTCAAACATTCTTTCCTTCCTCTCTCATTGCTCTTCCCTTCAAGAGTTTTGCACTGGATGTTAACAGTCTCCCTCCTCCAAGCAAGCAATCTTCCATTCTGATTTGTTGAGATTACAACAGACAATAGGTGTCTCAAGATTTTTATCACCACACTGTGCAATATTCTGCATGAAAGGATTCTCCCTGAACTTTTGGTCTGTTGTTTCTACAGCTGATGCACTATGTGAACAGAAGTGGCACCAGCTGGGAAGCTAACGAAGGTCTACAGAAGCAGTAAAAGAGCTAAACAAGCAAAGGACTGCACTGCTCCAGATTTGGGTTCTGCCCTGCCTTTGAGAACAAGGTCTATGCTTGCAAGTGTTTTATGGTGCTGGTCTCTAGTAGTCCCATCAGTAGATGCCACCAAAGGACAAATACTGATGCACTTTAAATGTTTTAAAATCAGTACTATTTCTCACTTTCCAGAAAGAAGAAAAATGCGTGACATGTTTGATATGCCATTTGCCAAAGAATATGCCCCTCTGTAATTTGTAGTAGTAAACACAAAAGAGAATATTAACCTAGTCTTCTCTACTGTCTAACGGTCTGCAGTACTGGTAATTCAATAGATATGATCCTGTAAGTTGCTGCTGCAGAGTAAGTCCCAGAATTGGGAATCCCCTGCTCTTAAAGGCTTATGACTTTAGGACAGGACAAACCAGATCGCAGCAATGCAGAAGAATCAACACTTGCTAAAGCAATCTGGTTTTCTCAGATCAAACTTTAGACCGATAGCAGCTCTGAGTGCAGGTAAGCACAAGAGTTTGCCAACAAGCAGTGAGGTTTCCATGACTTTCAATAATTTATGGACTAAGAGAGAATCCCTTATTAATTTAGGTGCCTAGAATATGGCATCCTGTGATTCCTTTTTGAAAAGCCTCGCCATGTTGCACTTACCCTATGCCATAACTTTAAGCACCTTGTACAGTTTTGCTGTTTTTTCCTCCATTTTCATTCATATCCACCCTAAGAGGAAAATATATAAGCATGACAGTAGATATTAGCCTAGTCTGACTACTGAAAAAAATTAAAAAGTGTAAAAATGTTGTACAATTAAAAATACATAGCCACAGAGACATCTCTTTTAATTTTCAGGGTGTTTAGCACAACACCAGCCAAAGAAATCACTTAAAACTAGAGGCAGTGGATTTTGTTCTTAAATGCTTCTTAAATCTACCAGGTTTCAAAGCAGTTTCTGACTTGGTTCCTTCTTCTGCCTTTGTTTAATATTTTTGGGATTAACATTTGATATGTTTGGTCTCCACTTAAGGTTTCAGTTTAGTCACTTGCCCTCCCTCCAGATTCAAAGCAGTATCTGTCAATAAGATAAATAACATGACAACAAACCAGTTCTCCCCCACGGATAACTATTACAACAAGAAAAGCTCTGACCAGAGGTTTACAGAATGAACTACATTTACTATGATGTAGTGTGAATAAATAGAGAGGCTGCACAAATAATCCTGTTACAGAAATGTATGTTTGGACAAGTGATGCAAGAAGAGATCAAACTCAAGCTTAACAAATTTTAAGTACAACTTGTGGTTAAAAGGGCAATGACTTAAGTGGGAAACTGTCAAATACTAGGAATATGAGAAGCTCGATCGTTCTGCAGCTTACCGTATCCCCTTCCTTCTAGCTTTGTAGCAGCTCAATTTCTATATTTGGTAATTACAATTAACAGCATGCTCCGATGAGAGAGTAGTTGTAGGGAAAGAAGAAATCAGGTCTTCTTGTCATGGGAAAAATAATGAGACTTTAAGTTTACAAGCAGCATGAACATGCTGGAAAAGTACTCAAATCTGGTTTTAAATAAATTGTGCCTATTCTACATTGAATCACTTTCCAGCACTATTAAAGTCATATTATCTTATTGCTGCAAGACAAACAACTAAAGTTGATTCTGCACTTTGAAGACTTCCTGTGTTTCCTGAGAGTTTCTGTTAGAACATTCCTTTTGTTTATTATCACCCAACTAATTTTGCCATTTGACACTACCTGAGGTTCTGCCTGTATTATCACAGATGAGCCTGCGCTCAGATAGCTCCAGTCTGCAGAGCACTGAAATACACTGAACACATCAAGAATTTGCTAGTATTTCATAGAATCATAGAACGGTTTGGTTCAGAAGGACCTTAAAGCTCACCTAGACCCAAGCCCTGTGCCATGGGCAGGCACACCTTCCATTAGAGCAGGTTGCTCCAAGCCCCATCCAACCTGGCCTTGAACACTGCCAGGGATGGGGCAGCCACAGCTTCTCTGGG
>JBCJKH010045358.1:0-15534 GCA_039877255.1 Loriculus beryllinus | reverse complement strand
CCTGGCCTTGAACACTGCCAGGGATGGGGCAGCCACAGCTTCTCTGGGCAACCTGTGCCAGGGCCTCATCACCCTCATAGTAGTTCTTTCTTGTGTGACAGTAGTGATTGTGCAAAGTAGTTCTTTCACTGTGTGACAGGGCTATGATTAGTATTTTCACTCCTTCACCCTGTATATACTTATAAAAATCATTAAATAACCCCCCATAACATTGTGTATGTAACAGGTCCCAAAACCAGGTTTGTTTGGTTTTCCTATCAGTACAGACAAGCTCTGTAGCCTTTTAAGCAAATGGAAAAGCAGCAGTTTAGGCCTTCAGCTAAAATCCCTTTTTCTTTTCATGCACAGCCTCAGACTTGCTGGTACTTGCACAGAGAAGAATTTTAAGTACAGTACAAAGAAACCTGGCCCGAGGAGCCTGGTACGTTTTACTTTACCACTACATTTTACTCTGACGGTTATGATCTACCTCTTAAGACATCTTAAACGTCCTTAGGATAATTCTGCTGCTCAAACAGTTTAACGTTTACGCTCCCCCTTTCTGTAACAGATTAACGGTTCAGCACTGTCGGGAGAAAGCGAGCAATGCTCGGAGCCAAAGTGGAAGTCGAGGCGCGCCACGGGACAGCCCCGGGGCATGTGTCGGCAACTCAAGCAGACGCCAGGCTCCGGGCACGAACCAACCAACCCGGTCCCACCCGTGCTCCCCACACCACCCGCAGACGCCAGAGGAGCGGGAAGGGGGTCCGGGCCCCGCCGTTCCCTCCACTTACCTGTGAGGCGGAGGAAGCCGCCGACGCTCTCGGGTAGCGGCAGGCCCTTGAGGTACGCGGGCAGCTGCACCTTGACGATGCGGACTAAGCTCTCCAGCACCATGGCGGCGACCACGGCTCAGGGGATACCGCTCTGCTGCTCACAAATACCCCCGCCGCGGCGGCAACCGCGCTGCACCTCAATGCTCCCGCTGCGCATGCGCCGGTGGGCGGGGCGACGCCTGAGGTACAGCCGGTTGCCCCCTAGTTGGGGTCGCATTTCCGGTGGGCGCTGAGGGAGGAGCGTCACAGGCGGAAGGGGGCGGTAGTAACAGAGCCCGGTAGGCAGCGGGGCCGGGATGGGATTGGGATTGGGATTGGGATTGGGATTGGGATTGGGATTGGGATTGGGATTGGGATTGGGATTGGGATTGGGATTCATCATGGCGCCTCCGGGAGTGAACTGCTCCTCGGAGGGGAGGGGAGGGGAGCAGCGCGCTGCCTGCGGGTGTGTGCTGCTGTCCGGCCTGGCCCCGCTTGAAGGTGCAGCTAGGGAGGTGAGGGAGTGCGGCTTTAGTAACGTGTGGCTAAAGTTTTATAGGCGTTGTGTAATGTGTCGTCATCTTGTGTTAAAGTTGTGGTTCAAGTCGATGGGCTTAAAAATATTGAAGTAAAGGACTGGAAGGTTTTAATAACGTGGATGGTGTTTTTCATGTGGTAGCATAACTCTTAAGGTGGGATAATGTGAGTACTGAGAGGATTAATATTACACAAAGAAGCACATCTGCCTCATGTTTGGCAGTAGTTTGTGCAGAACAAGCTCTATCTTTGAGCACTTTAGTTAGTTTTATTGAATTTTATGTTCAAGGAGACTGGTTGTTTTGGCAAACAAAATTGCCTGTGTAGCCAGAGAAAAAAATAGGAAATATGTATCCATTCCAGGTCAATTTAGATAATCCAGCCAGACCTGAAGACTCTTGCATTAGTCCTTTGGTCACGAGTACGGCACCATGCCATTCAAGATTCTTTCCTACTGTGGGTAATCTATCAAGTGCTAATAGCATATAGCACAGAGCATGACTATCTTCAGGAAAGCTGAAGTAGTGCAGTCCTTCTAGAAGACACATTTCTTTCCTTATGTGATTTTGAGAGGAGCACAACTGTCCTTCGGTGTATGGAAATTGCGACATATCTGCTTGTATTAACTGTGCACATTCTCTGCCATCCCAGAATTAATAAGTCTGGGGACAAGTTAATAGGGTTCAGCAAAGCAATGAAAGAGTAATATAGGTATTTATTGAGTCAGGTGAACCCACTGGTTTGTCTTTGGATGAATCTACTCACAGCCATGTTTGCCTTGTATTGACTGAGATAAATGCAGTGCTAGATTTCTTTTACTAGTTTGCTTTAATGACTGATTCAGGACAATCTTACCCAAAAGTTAAAATCACCATAAAGAACTAAGGCAAAAGCTCCAAATACTGAAAGCTAGGTTTGAGACAAACAAATCCCTCTTGTTTGTGCTTCTTGCCTGAATAATACTGTGACCTTACATTAACATTTCCTTATGAATCATCTTATTTAGCTAGCAAGAATATTCCTGTGATCTCAGAGTATCTTAGTTCCCTACCTCACCTAAGTTTATCCTTGTAATGACTATGTCTGATGTCCTAAGATGATTCCTTCTGGTGTAGGCAAATGCCTGCTATTAGACAAGATAATGAAAGAGCAAAATGCTCAAAATGCAGAATAATCACTTTGTAAAGATTACACATCAGATGTCATGATGTAACCTTGTTTGTGAAACTTGCTGAGAGAAGAGTACATATGGCTGAAGACATATAAGGTAAATCCTCCAGCTCTGAATCAAACAATTTCACACTGAAGTTGAGAGCCTCTGTCCTTGCCACCTCCTCCCTTTCTTCTGCTGTTTCAGCCTTCTCTGGATGCTAGCCATGATACTGGGAGCACAGCCGACATATCACTGAAGCTCCTGAGCCCCACTGTGCTGCCTTTGATCAGTGCTCCACTCAGCACACTACTAGGCAATCTGCACATGTTGCAGAGAGGAGCCATTCTCACTGTGCCTGGCCTGTCTGCATAGGTATCAGTTGATGTGAGCCATGAATGGTTTCCATGTATGAAAGGCTGAAGTCATAAATAATGGGAAAACTATAAAGAAAATGAAGCCTGAATGAGATTGTTTTTCAAAATACCATCTTTTGCCTCCCCTAAAGTTAACAATTTCAACTGGAGCATAGGAGATGTGTGTTCACTGTACAACTTGGGTGCAGACTTCCTGTTTCACTTAAGGGGGAAAATGTCAGCTGCAGGCTTGCTTGGTCCTGCAGAAGAAAACAGGGTTTTACACAGTAGTCCCATCTGCAGGGACCATGTTATGGGGTCAGATCAGCCAACATCAGGAGGTTTACTAAGCAGGTGTGACATCTTCCTCCTGTTACACGCATTTAACGCCTTATGTGGACATTATTATTCCACAGACAGATTGCTTCTTCAGGATTTTATCAGCATCCTTTTCAACTTTGCCTCAAATCTCATTACTGTTGGGTGTCTGGAAAGTTTTCTACCTTTTTTGGGGGGAGAGTAATATGCAACAATTCATTCTTGCCTATTTAGATTCAATTTGGAAACTGTTAAAAAGTAGAGATTGCCTGCTTCATGCTAAATTTGTCAACTGAAACTCTGGTATTGTGTAGGATACACAGAAGTCATTGCAATAAAAATAACAGCACAAAAACCCCAAGCATCAATACTTGAACAAAACCTAGGTCATCAATACTGGAATAAGATTATTACTTTCAGCAGTAAGTATCCTTTATCACTGGGATTTTTCATCTAGCAAGAAATGCTCCAGATGAGATGGAGCATGCAGTCCACACGTAGAGATCTACAGATCTGCATAGTGCTAGCTTGGGTCTTTTGCATGGAAGTCCCAAAGCACAGCCCAATTACCTTACTACTACACATGCTTTGACAAGAATGGTAGAAAAGCTCGTGGTGCAGATGCAGATCATGCTTGGCAGAATAAATTCATGTCACTGCAACACATCTGAACTGGTTCAGCTTGCAGTAGAATGGCTGGTCCTGGTCCAGCAGATGGAGCATAGGTGAAAAGAAGGTGGTTGTGTTCCTCCTCGTTACCCTTCAAAAATTGCTTAATTTTCCTGTGCCTTTAATTCAGCTGTAAAATGAGATAATACTGCTCTGTTTGGAACACTAAGATTTTGCAGAGGAAAAGAACATTTGTAAATTATATTTATTTTATTTTACTAAGTACCCCCAGCAAGGATAAAAGATGAAAGGTTCTGAGGTAGCAGATGCACAGTCTTTCTATCTCTAAAGCAAACCTAAATAGCATAATAATTTGCTCAACACTCTTTCATGGTAATGAGGTTTTCTATCAACAGGACATCTTATATTCTTAAAACCATTTTCTTGGAATTGGCACTGCCATATTCCACGCTGAGTGCCTGGAATAATCTCTGCATCAGGCAAAAAGTACTGTTGTCAACAAAAACAATCCTGTCACCAGAGGGCTGGCTTGTGTAATCAGCAAACACAGGCTTCTGTCTAGGAAGAAGCTAGCTCTCTCCCTTTGTATTTGATCCATTTCACAATTTGCTGCTGTCCCTGCTGTATGCAAAGATCTCCCTCTCTTCCAGTTCCCCGAAAGTAAGAAAGATCATTGCACCCCAGAAGGGCTGTAGGAGCTATGATTCATATTATGTGGTAGCTCCAGCTTCATCAGTTAGTTATGCAGCACTTTCAACATCCAACTGTAAAATAATTGAATCTCAAAAAAAAAAAAGGAGTCTGGCTTAAAAACATAAACCTTAAGACTGTATATATAAGGTTACTTTCCTCTCTTTTACGCTTAAACAAGTTGCAACTGCACTGCATGAAGGTTAAGGTTTCATTTCTTATTTTTACATCCAGAAGCTTAATTGCCTTTGGAAGAAAGTGGAGATTGTCATGCGTTCACTTAACTCTGAGACCTGGCACCTTAGGTGACTTCTGCTAGTGTTTATTGAAAATACTTAGTGTTCTGTCATGGGCAAAGTATTTGAGAGAAAAATCAGTAAAGGAAACCAATCACACTTAGAATCAATAGGGTCATTTTGTATACCATAATTTTCATATTACAAAATTTGAGTGTTGGAACTAGATGATCTTTAAGGTCCCTTCCAACCCAAAGCACTCTGACTCCATGATATTACCTTCTAATCTAACAAACGTCCAGGAATTCTAGACTGTAACTGTTACATTTTGAAAGCAGGTGCTATGATAATTACTTAAGTAACTGTAGTGTCCTACTAATAGCATGTATAATTGTTGAATTCCTGTGTCTTAAAATGCTATTCATTGTCACAGATTGTAGTAAATTAATTTGTAGAAAACAGTGAAAACAGGAATGTAAACCAGAATGGCAAGATTTCTAAGAACTGGATCAAGTTCCGACATGGCAACTTTGTGTATGACAGAACAGAGCAGTAGACACAGGTTTTATTTAACCAAGAAAAATACCATGCTTTGATTTCTCAGCAGTAGATTTAACTTTAAACAGTAGGCTTTCATTATTTTTTTCTGACTACTACTGCCAAGAAATGGGAAATGTTACACAAGTTGTGTATGGAACAAAGTTGAAGAACTTCCCAACTCAAGAAAGAGCAGGTGTATTCAGTGCTAAATTCCAAGATATCCTCAGATAAAATTCAGTTACTTTATACTTACATTGTCTGTTTTTTCCAGGCTGGAACTTTCTTTTTATGCAGTGGTTAGCACTGGCACAGTAGTGGTTTCTACAGCTACTGTATTTGCAGAAATATCACAAACTGTGAATATTCACTTAGTTACACTCAGTTATTGATTTCAACTGCCTTTATTTAAAGAATAGAAAGTAACAAATTATGTGACATGAAGCTATTGTAAGTAACATCAGTCAACTAACAGCAACAATGCTCAAGAAAGCACACAGTAAATGTAATATTGCAGTGAGTTTTAAATTTTGACCCACTGCAAGAATCATTCAGTCTTTTAGAATCATAGGATGGTTAGGGTTGGAAAGGACCTTATGATCACCTAGTTCCAACCCCCCTGCCATGTGCAGGGACACCTCCCACTAGGTATCAAGGCCATGTCACCCTGTCCTTGAACACTGCCAGGGATGGGGCATTCACAGCATCCTTGGGCAGCTGGTCACATACAGACTTGCACAGATTTGGAACTTAACTGGCTTCCAGGGAGTTGCTAATTCACAACAGTTTTACTCAGATCAGAACAAGTATCCTTAGGGTTCACTAATGTGTTCATAGAAGGCCAGATACATTACTGATTTGTGTCAGGTTCTGCCTGGTTTGTTGCAATAAAGCAGGCTGCAAAATCACCAGATTGTCCCCTGGGAGGAAGCCACAGTGATGGAAAACAGATACATCCTCCCCTACAATAAAGGACGTATGGAGGACAAAGCTGACATAATCTAGGAAGTACACGCTGCTAAATAAACATACATGAAATAAAACCACTATCAAAACACTATAAGCTGCTCTCTTAAGATGGGAATTCCAGGGGAAAGAAGCTATTTATATGTCAATATATTCTCAGCAGAAGATCACCCACCATTCCGTTTTAAACCGCATTGATCTTTGCTGTCAGTATGACTGTATATCCTTGACCAGGCAACTAAGGGTATATTTGTTCCCTTAGTACTTTAATCCCTTGGCGTAATAGCTGTCACTGAAAGCTGTTTCCTTCATTTTTGAAGGCAAAGGTGAGAATGCCACAAGACTAAGTCCTGTGACGCAATGTGCATTCGTTGGCAAGGCTAATTATAGCACAGAATAACTACCAGCTTCCTCTGCTGAGGACAGAGTACATGATCTCTGCAATATGACTGCACTCTGCTCTTAATTTCTTCCTGTGTCACGACACTACTGACACCACAGCAAAACAGCAGTTTGTCATTCCTTCCCAGGCTGCTCTGTAACAACAGTCATGTGGAGATTTCAGAGCCTGTCTCTCCTCTTTTCAAGGTTAGACAGGTGTGGCATTGACAGTAATGCACAGTTCTTCTCTGTCATCTCTCACAAGAATAAAGAGGAGCAAGAAAAGAACAAACTCAAACCCCCAAAACATCATGCCTCTTGAATTTCAGAAAACATATATATAATGGATGGAGAGGAAAGAAGATAAAAAGTGGCTATCTTGATTCCAAGGCAATGACATGGAATAGTACTACAGCAGGTAAACAAGGTTAATATAGCCTCTTTAATGCCTAGCTTAGTAATGCTTTTTATTTTCTATTTTTTCCAGGCACTCCTTGTCCTTTGGACTGCAGGTTAACTATAGCACAGAGCACTTCCAGACCTAGGTAGTTGGCTATTCCCTAAAAGAGGTGTAAGTTACTTCCTCACTTTGCTTTTCAAAATATTGCCAGAATTTTATAGAAATTCTGTACTTCACACCAATACAGGCTGCTGGAAGGTCTGGAAATACTGCTTTGAAATCAGTTTCTTTTTTCCCTTTGAATCATCAGAGAAACCAACCAGCACAAAAAGTAGGATATAAACATATAGCACCTCAAAGCTTACGAAGCTTACTTTACCAGAAATGTAAGCCTAATGACTGTGAAAGGTGAAAATTATATTAAAAATAAATACATGGTAATTAAGAGGCATTCATCAGCATGCTAGGGGAGTGCTTTTGGGAATCAGTAAAAGATTCTAGTCGTTTATTGAAAATAAGTGTTGTCATAGATGTCTATAGTTAATTTATTAAGATGCTTGAGAACGTTTTAACCTGCTTAACCAAGAGGAATTTATTTTTATATTTTTTTTCTTTTTTTTTACACTTTTATGTGAGTTATTTTGACAGCTCCAGGGCTAGAAATGTTGTAATTATTGAGAAAATGAGTATGATAGAAGTGGGTGCCACACATAGTCCCTCAAATTGCCTGTCCAATATGATTTGATACTGTCAAATATCCTGAATGATATAAGGGTAGGTGTATATATTAGTTTCCAAGTTCCTGAGTCCTCCATGCCTAATTGCAGCAGTGTTTGTTTTTCTAATATGGGAGCTAAACTGAGATCGTAAAATCATTTAATATAGGCAACAAATAGAAAGGAAGGACTAAGAAATTATCTTTTCTTTGCTGTTAACTTGGACTTAAATGGCTGTTACTGAGAAGAGTAGCATCTTGGATCCCACTGTCCTTAAGCCAGTGTTTTTCAGTTGGTTTTCTTTCTCAAGATGAAAATTGAAAAAAAAAAAATTAAAGTTGCAGCCCTCCTTGTCTTTATAAAACTGAATTGATACCTGCTTGTAAAAGTGACAAATCTATGTAACATTTCTTGAAAAGCTGAAAAGCGTGCTTGACCTTGGGGAACAAAAGTCACCAGGAGCACAGAAGCTGGGTTGCCTTTGCTTTATAATTTGCACAATTTTCAACAACTTGCCAACACCTGCCTGTGATTCATGCCTACTGCGTGTGTCATGACCCACTCTTTCAGCAACACTGCCCTGATCCATCCCCCTAACCATAACGATGAACAGTGTAATAACTGGCTAATTTCAGTATTGGTGATTTACAGTCATCAACAGTATTTCCCAAATTACAACATGACAGCAAACAAGAGTAATACTCCTTCTAAGAGATATATTTGCCTGTAATTACCTGAATAATTGAGGCCTAAGTGAGCTCTTGGACATCTTTTGGTTAACTGGGACATACCAAAAACTGGAAAGAACAGCCAAATCTTTAAAGATGAGGTTGTTCAAAAGAACATGAAGAAAAGTAAAATGACGGCTAGTACCACAGGATAGTTAGCTAGTTAAATCCATTGTCTAAATGCACAGCATGTATTCCTGCCAGTTCAAAGACAAACAAAACAAAACCCCCCTGAAATATTTCTGTGTACTTTCTTACTTACTTAATTCTGTATTTTAAATCAATAGAGTGTCAAACAATTAAACCACAGCAATCTACAAGACTGTAATAATTTCCCCAGGGAAACAACATTATTTTATACAAAAGAGGGGGGAGAGGGGAGAGAATGTTTTCCAAGGAAAAAAAGCCTAAAAATGAAGTGACAGAATCAGCTTACTACCTTTGCTGAAGTGTCATATTTATTTAGCTACAAATATGTGAAAGATTCACCAACAGGACTGCCTTAGAAGAGGAAATAGCCAAGAAGTGTACTTTGCTGTGGGCTATTTGGGATGTCAGTGGTTCAGAGGGCTCCTAACCCAGCGAGGGTTGCTGTCCCAGGTCTTCTGGAAACACTGTCCGATCACTGTAGGGAAACCTCCCAAGACAAAAGGTGGCTGTAAAATAATTCAATATAAGGTACCCCATCAGTGTCTTGATTAGCTCAGGCTAACTATTTCCCTGTAATACTAATCAAACAATGGAAATTGTTTTTAGCATGCAGCAGGCCACGTGCAAGAAAGCCTACGCTTCAATCAGTGCAGCATGTTGTGAAGTCTGAGCAGCCTTGCCTATACTAGAGAGCCTGTGAAATATGTTAACTATCCTTACTAACTTTAATCCTTAACATTTTATCTGGATTAGCAGCTTCTATAGTGTATTAGGTACACTGGTCAAATAATTTGTTGAACCCAAGACTCCTCAAAGGTTGAGTACATTTGCATTCTGGATCAAGCACTGGAGGAGCAACTGAATCTGGATGGTCCAAATCTGACTAATAATCAGTTATGTCAAAGTAATAAAAACAGACGTATCTTGAAAGTGCCTCACGGAGTCCTTTGATGTGTCCTTTAGTAAACACAATAGGCCAAATTAAGTACTGCTGAAAACTGCTGTAAGAGCTTGGTCATTTTCAGTAGCAGTGTAACTCCTACAGACTTGGTATGCAGTCTGAACACAGCCCGAGGGGTCAAAAAACAGGTATAACAAGGAAAAGCAACCACCTCTAAAGGGATGGGTGAAAGTAGGTCACCTTTAAACACCTTTTTGAAGAGATCTCCAACTGATGTACCCTGGCCTATCAAAACTGATAGAACTCTGGTTGGCTCCAGAGAGGGGTTCTACATGCTGAATTCAGCCTGTGTTATCTTATTTTAGCAACTGTGATTAATTATGCTGCCCTTCACACCCCTGTTTTAAGATGCTATTTTGCTGCATATGTTTAAATTATCTATGTTTATTCAGGAATGTAAAGAATTCATGCGAGAGAAGAAAACAAAGACAGTAACCGCATACCAACAAAAGTTTTCGTTTTTCAGAGTTGGCACTGCAATTATGCTGTGCACGTGCTCATCTGACTTTCATGCTTCAATATCCATAGAGCTGAATCAGCACAGAAAATGAACATTCTTGTTGACGCAAACTGCTGCTGACTTGAAAGGAATATCTTTTTCATTTAGATCAAATGGCAGTTTTGCTAGGAAAAAAATGAATGCTCTGTATGAATAGTAATAAATATCCTGCAGCAGTTTCCGAGATTTCGTTGTTTAGGCCTGTGAAAATAGCATCATGCATTTTATGTTGTCAAAACTTTCTTCTTGTCAAATAGCTCTTATTTTCTGTAAGGATCTCAAAAGAAGAGAAAAATCTTCTCTAACTGAAAGAAAACTATGCTGTCACTATGAGGCTAAATAGTGAAGTGCTGAACAAAATCCTGACAACTGGAAGATTTTGTGGGGAACTTTTGTCTGCTGATGTCAATGTAAGTTACTGAAATATTTTATATCCTTGCGAATCCCGCATGACCTCGTGCAAGCTGCAGAACCTTAGCATTATGCAACAAAGCGCTAAAGCTCTTCACTGAGACTCATATGTGGACATAAACATTAGATCTTACAACTCCTTACATAAAGCAGCAACAACTTAAAATGGATTAATGCAGGGACTTGGTGTCTTGCTCCGTGACCTAGCAGCGAAACAAAAGAGCACAACTATACAAACCAAACATGTGGAATAGCTTAGGAATTATTTCAGTGAGAATGTCAGAGAAGCTGTTGAAGAAACTATGGGAAATGAATAATTGCCAAGTTAGAATATTGAGACAAAGTTACTTTTTATCTAATATTCCTTAGAAAGCTAACTATATTGCTACCCAACATACTGATGTTGGGCTGGACTCCAGATGTGGAAGGGTTTTGCTACCTCTTCTTAACAGAAGGAATGATATGGCCCCAGTGTAAAAGCCAGGGAACTGAGCACACAGTACAAACGCTGTAACTGTGATCTTGCTGTCCTCCTTGAAGAGGAGAAGCCCCAGCTACACAGGAAGGGCTGCTGGTCTTTCGTATTTAAAGCACAGGTCAGGTGGAACTCAATGACATCCCTAAACCTGTTTTTCTTCCACTGTCATGTAATGGCATGTGGGTTAGCAAATTCACCTTTTTTATTTCTTGTGTTAAAAAAGTTGATGGAACAGTCTTATCAGCTTTCTTCTGTGATCTTACTGTTTGTGGTCTGCACTGAATCAAAAGGGCCTCCAATAGGGTGAGTTTTGGCCAGATTAAAGAGGGATTTGACTGCAAGCTTGATTTATGATAATTAAAGGAAAAACAAGTTGGACAGGATGCTGAAATTTGAGGCCTGGTAATACACACAAACAGGGGGAAGCTGTTGTTGTTCATCTTCTCAGCACTTTGTTTTCTAGCAGCAGAAGCTGTCGTGTTTTGTCTCCTCCAAACAAGAACTAATAATGATCTACTGGATAGACTAGTAAGAGTGCCTTGCTTTTGCTGAAGTAATTTCTTTTTCTTAGCTAAAAAGGAGTAATTTTTTTGACTTTGCATCTTGTTTCTCGTTTTCCTGTTTTTTAAAGCATCCTGTATGGAATGCTGCTTGGTATCCAGGGTGCTCGGTTGCTCCAGCTGTTTTGAAGACAGGTCAAATAGCATGCTCAGAATGTAAAAAAGGCTGCTCTGGTGCAAGTGGAAGTGAAAACCTGACATTCATGTGCGAGCATACTACACTAACCTTCAAGCTAAGGCTGGTCTGCTCATCCCTCAAGCCCCCTTGAAGCTGAAGTGCTATGATAACGTATCAAGGCAATCTCCACTCATGCTTGCTCTGCTGGACCACCATAAAACAGCTGAAATGTACTAGCCAATTCAGCCTTTGGAGGTTATTGGCCAAGTGGCTGCACAGGACTCTGTAACGCCATACTTGATAAAGAAAACAAAATTCAAGGAGGGAGGTCAAGTGAGCTGGTCTGTTCTCAGTACTTCTATGCAAACTGTTTCTTACCGTGCCACATATACTGAGCTATCTCGCAGAATAAACCACTGAACTTCTAACCCAACTTTACTACCGTATGAGGATTAGACATGCTAATGCCTCTCTTCAGCCACTTCTGAGGATTAGCTTCAAAAATCAAATTAAAATGAGGCAAACCCAAATAGACTGGGTAGTTCCACAATAAGGTGCAATGCTCATATTCAGTAACCATCATCTGTGCCTCTTGCATCTAATATTGCTGTGTGCAAGTGGCATTATAGTACACCTGCTGTGTGTGGTAAAGGTGAGAAACTCGTTGTGTATGGCCCATCAGTATATTACGGTCACAAGGCCTTAACTGCCTGAGTATTCCTGCTGAAGTAAAAGATCTATTTGAGTTTGTTTATTTCCAAACACCGAGGGGGAAATACGTGATTGTTACCTCACCTTTTTGAGGAAAAAAGAAGTGAGGGTGAGCAGCAGAATGTTACCCAAGCAGGAGTGTGTGCTGCGACTTGCAGAAGTGGCCACAGAACTGTGAGTGTGGGTCTTGTTTTTTACTCCTACACAAGTCAATATGTTTTATTCCTTTTCTCAAGTACATTTAAAGATATATGTTTAAAGTGATGGATTTGGTTTAAAAGAAACAACCGGTGTTAATAAAGTGTTTGTCTAAAAAAGTATACTAGACCAAAACATGCAAACCCAGTCCTGAGCAATGGCTAGAAACAAGCTATCGCAGTACATTTTAAATTCTGTTTGGAGTCAAATGCTAATACAGATACTGCTTTTAACTTGTAACTGTTGAAAGGCACACAAACAGAACTTGATTTACCAGATTAACAGTTCCTGTTGTCTAAAATTAGCAGGTAAAATTACATACTGTCAACAGTATGTTTGTGCTGTTCTGCATTGCTTTCATTATACAGTAAAATGTGAATCCCAAGCCAAATCAAAACTTTCTAATACAGAGTCATATTAAGAGGTCATTAATCTCAAATAATAATTAAAAATATAGAACTAGAATACTGTTAAGTACCTAAATCTCCTGAGATGACAAGCAAAAATGAAAAAGTTCAGGAAGTTTGTAACGAATTTACAAGGCAGAGGACTATGTCTATGACAGAGACACACTGTTGATCTGGAGCAGTTTAACAGCAGTTCCAACCTATAGCAGGCAAGGAACAGCAAGGTGGTTTTCAGCAATATGCTTGATTAAGATGAGAAGAACATTAACAGATAGTTTGGGACTACAGTTCCCAAATATGACACTCAGAGCGCAACTAAAATAATAAGCAGAAAATGAAGACAAGGAAGTACTACGAATGGTTTAGGTGATCACAGGAAGAAAACTGGACATCTTAAGTACATGGCATTGCATTCTTTCCCACCTTCACATGATATGAATGTTCAAAAACTATGACAGTCCTACTACAGTGGTGTTTGTAAAAAAAGCATTGCTCCCGTAATTCACTGCTGGCTGCTCTCAAGCTTCATACTGAAAACATTGTTACACAATCAGGTTTTCTGAACACGCTGCCTTCGCCAGACAAACAATAACTACCATCCTAGATAGCAAGAAAACAGTAGTGCAATAAAGGCACTATAATGAATGCAAACTCTGTTCAGTGTAGTTGATGTAGCTAATTACATACCCATGCTCCCTGGACAGCAAATGCCATGTTTATTAACACGATATATCTATCCCCTTGTTGCAGCAGAAGGGCAGCCTGGCATCCGTTCTCTGCCTCTTATATTACAGAAGTAGAGGGGGATTCGTTCCCCCTGTACCCATGTACACAATTTACTACTGTGAGAAAACAGCCTAGCAGAGAACAGTTTGAAGTCGTATTTGGTGACGCTGGCCCCTGCACTGGCAGTCTGTTACTGTATCTTTCCTTTGCTCGTCTCTCTCCCTAGACCGAGAAACTCGGTATGGTTTACTTGTCTGTGCCGGTATAGTCTCTTAAACCAAAGCGTCCAGGCCCGTTACCATCAGCCCAAGCCTGCGCTCCTCCCCGATACTGCCGCTCCCCCAGGCCAGAGCAGGCCTTTATCTACAGCACCGGCGCTACGCCGATGGCTGCGAGCCCCGTGGCTTCAGGGCTCCGCCGAGCCCCAGCGGCGTGGCTGCGAAAGCGCCGGCGTTTCTCATCTCGAGGCCGATGAACGCCCGAGCTCCGCTCCTTGCCGCGCCACTGCAGACGCAGTCCCCTCCAGCCGCCCACCAGTCAGCCGCACGGACTCCGAGTCTGGCGAGGGAGCAGAGCCCAAAGCAGGCGGCTCCAGCACCTAGCACGGTCCAGGCGACGCTCGGCCCGAGCGGGGACACACCGCGGACAAGCCAGCTCCTCCCAGCGGCACTGACAGACTGCTGAAGGTGTCGCCTAACCGCGGAGGAATACCGCGCCACCGCACAGATGTAGGTCCGGCCGCTGCCGCCATTTCGGGGGGGGGAAGGAGGTTGGTTTGTCGTCAGCGGAGCGCGCCGCCGCACCCAGGTAGCTACCTTGGACCCGCTCCTGACACGCCGCAGCGGACCCCTTGTTCAGCCCCGCTCGGGCGGCGGCAAGAAGCGGCACCACGGCCGGAGCCCGGGGGCCGCCCCAGAACCTTCCTTCCCCTGCCCCGCCCTCCGCCTCAGAACCGGCCCTACCGCTCGCGAGATCACCCCCAAGCTGAGCGGTAGGGCCACAGTACGCACCGGAGGCGCATGCGCCCGGCCCACCCGGCGGCGCTCGCTCCGCCCCTTCCCCCTGCCCCGGGAGGGGCCGCCGGCGGCGGCGTGTCTCGCCCTGCCCCGCCCCTCCGCGGCTCCGCCTCTCGCCTTCCCGCTGTGTCTGGGCCTGGCGGCGGCGGTGTTGGATTCTCTCGTCCTCTCTTGTTCCCGGGCGGGCGGCGCTTCTCCTCTTCCACCCCACACGCCCTTCTTCCTCCCGGTGGTGACGGGAGGTGGCGGCGCGGCGCGGCGGGAGGCGCGCTCCTCGGCAGCCTCTCCAGTGCACGGCCTCGCTGCCGCTCCGGGCGGCTGTAGCGCTCCGGTCGGGCGCCCCCCTCGGCTGTTTCCGGGGGAAGGAAAAGCGCAGCTGCCCCCTCCCCCTCTCCGCCTTCCTCCCCCTCCTCCTCTTCGCTTGCTCCCTCCCTCCCGGCCCCCCCTCGGCGCGAGCGGAGCGCGGAGTCACCGCGGCGCACAGACGGGCCCGGCGGCGGCACTCGCACACAATGGCGCTGAAACGCATCAACAAGGTGAGCGCGGCGGCTCCTCCTCCGCCTGCCCCCGCCACCCTCCTCCCCCCGTCGGGCTTGTTTCTTCTTTTTTTGTTGTTGTTGTTAATTTTTATTTTCCGTTTTTCTCCGCCGGGGAGGACAGGGGCACGGCTGCGGGGGGGGTGGGGGGTGGTGTCCGCCGGCAGAAAAGGGGAGAGGCAGGAGGCCGGCGGAGTAAGACCGGGTAGCGGCCGGATCCTTCCGGCGAGGCCGCGGCCCGGCTGGGGCAGTGGGGCCGCTTTCTCCCGGCCTAGGCCCGGGGCCTCGGAGGTCGGGCAGGGCTACAGAGGGCGGCCGTGGGGG
>JBCJKH010045357.1:52440-64076 GCA_039877255.1 Loriculus beryllinus | reverse complement strand
TTCTGTAGTGTACACCTGTGCAAACGTATAGCCTCCTGCCCTAACATTATAGCCATTAGCAAACACCATCCAAGTAGCCCAGCTTTCTTCATCAACATAATCTCTTAGCATGTCCATTCCTCTACGAAGCTATCACTTTCCTGCACTATCCTTAGAGAAGAATCATCATAAAATCTGTGTTTCCCCTTTGACTGTCTCTTTTTGCAGCTGCTGCCGCAGAGTGGGTGCTGGTTTTGTTCATGAGCCACAAGCTGGTGTTTTGGAAATGGTGGTACTTTAACTGCTTACACTTGTGGAACAACAGGATTTCTCTTACAAAATGCCTGGCCACAGGCCATCAAACGAGGTAGGCTTCTAAAGATTTTATAAGGGCCAAAGTACCTTCTACCTTCGTTAGAAGCTGCTTCTGACCCACCACAAGCAGCTTTTGCTCTTCACATCACAGAAAGAGATTTTAAACAAAATCTTGAATTCTGCCAAAGTCAATTCATCTGCCAGAAAAGACCTCATCATCCAACATAGGAATAACCTTTTCACTTCTCTTTCCCTTTTGTAAACAACTCTGATTTGGGATTTACCTTTTCATTGTCATTTGGGTTAATATGTTTTGGTGTAGGAGCCCATGAGTATCAATGAGAAGTCAGTTACTACTTACTATTACAACAGAGAAAAGAGCTGAAATGCCCAGCAACATATGTATTAAATACTTTGAACCTTAGACAGTTTACCCAGGCATTTATCTATCCCATGAATCTTGGGTTTCAGATTAGCATACTTTGCTATATTTGCGTTCCACTCCTCCTCCCTTGTGACAGAAGGACAGCCCCTACATCAGCTGATTGGACACAAAAGGTTGCACACTGCGAAACACTCCTATTTCCCCATAGACTTAGGACAGACATCAAGACAGAACTCAAAGGCAACCAGAGAAGAACCAAAATGAACCTTTTTCCGTCCTTCCTTACGGATACATGGGCCCTTTTGCTTGTTTTCATAGTCCTCCTGCTAGCGTGAGTAAAATATTTCTTTATTGGTTCTTTGCTCATGCAGTATTCCTGTTGTTGCTATTGTTTGTTTTTATGCAACCAGTCACCTGAAGAGCAAACAGGTAGGTTTGATTTCCAGATTTCCAGCTTCTAACTAGGCTCTGGGAATTACAGAGGAGTCTAAAGACCATAAAGATGTGTGATCTTGCTCCGAGGTTTGAAGCATTCCTGTGCACTTATGATTCTGCTGCTAAGCATCAAAGCAATAATCAAATAATAATGGTGCCAAGCATTCATTACTAGCAGGGTGCTGGCTTCAAGTGAGGATTGTGCTTCTTCAGGTCATTTTCCACAGAAATACAGCCTAAGGAAAGCTCTGCTTCCCTGACAGAGGTTGCCTTATGGAGGGGAACAAGCAGTAGATGACCCTGCTGCATGACCTGCAAAGGTGGAAATCAGCAGAAAGGCACCAGAAAAAGAGCATTCATAAGATCAGCTTTTACTTCTCCTGACTCCTTCTGTAATGCCTATGTAAGATGCTCTACACATGGGCATCTGGACCAGAAGGGATGCTTGCAGAAACCAGATTTGCCACATGGGTGCAGGGGCAGCATCCCATGCCCCATATCCACAGCCCAGCCTTGCTGTGTGAAGAAACAAAGCCCAAAGCAAGGTCAGCTACCTGCTCCTGGCTTTTCCTATCCTGGCAGTCTGAGGTGTACCCCGCTGCTTCAGGGGAGCTGTAATAATGAAAAATGCTTTTCTCTGCTTTGCTGATGCCATTCAGTGCTGCAGCGTAGCAGGGCTGGCTGAAAACCCCCTTCTACTGGGACATAGAGCATCTCTGCTAGGAACCCGGGCCAACAAGGCTAGGCTGACAAACTTTGTAGTATTGACAAGCCCTGAGGCAGAGGCAGCATGTTGCTAGCCATAAACCTTACCGATTAATGTGGTACAAACAAGTACAATCTATTTGTCTGCCCTGGCAGTGCTCCAACCACAGCAGTTCAGTAAGCTCTGAAACTTTGCAGACCTGTTTTTCAAACCTTTTCCTGTCATTTTGACCACTCAAAAGCCTCTTTGGGGCAGACTTTAAAAAAAAAAAACAACCAAACAACAAAAAACTCCCATCCACTCAAAAAAATCCACCCTCATTCTTGACCCAAACCCTTGTACTTCAATGACACTGTGGCTATCTCATATTGCTAGTTACAAGACTCCCCATCTTCTGCAGCCACTTACAATTTAGCTATGACAAAAGGGATGAAGCCCGGATCCTTCTGCTCTGCTATCTGAACTAAAATAGAAATTTCACTGCCCATTAGCACAGGTTGGTTCTTCAGATGCTCCTTGTCCATCTGGGGCAACTCTGTTCCAGTTCACACATAGAAGAGTATCAGGCATTTCTGGTTCACTCCCTTGATAAGAAGTAGCAATGATTATTCTCTAGCTTTACACTGAATGATCCATAGCCTGCATAAAACCATGTCACATTTCAGTCATAAGAGCATCAGACTGAGTTTTTCTGACCATGTTTCAACCGGATTAAGCTTAGCATACATTCCAATAGTGTTCTGGGGCTTTGTACCCAACCCAGCCTGGCATTTCCAGGTCCTCCCACAGCACTGGCTGTCCACAAACATTACAAATTAGAATCCACAACCATTTTATACCTAGTACTGAGTTAACATTTGACAATAAAAGGTTAAGCATTGACCAGCTGAGCTCTAGGAAACCTTCCTGCGCCTGCAAACACCCCATTCCTTGGTTCCTGATTGCTCTGTTTGGACTTTACTGTGAGGGTGGTGAGGCACTGGTACAGGTTGCCTGAAAAAGTAAATGCTCCATCCCTGGCAGTGTTCAAGGCCAGGTTGGACAAAGCCTTGGGTGCCATGCTTTAGTGTGAGGTGTCTCAGCCCATAGCCGGGGGTTGGAACTGGATGATCTTAAGGTCCTTTCCAACTCTAACTATTCTATGATTCTATGACTATAAGATGAGGTCTGCTTTTGTGCTCCAGCAGAACCTGTGCTTCAGGGACCGATCACATTTGTGGACCCCCAGATTTAGAAAAGCATGACTAATTGCAAGGGAAACCCCTTAAATTTCAGCCTAGACTGTGGCTTTTCAGGAAAGCATCCCAAAGATGCCAGCTGCAGCCATATGGCCCAAATAGGATCTTGGATAACATCCCTCTGCCAAATCTTTGCAGTTTTACATCTCCTCTGCAACCCCGCTTGCTTGGGAAGCTGCAGCTACTAAATAAAAACAAATACTTTGAGGAGCTCTTTCAACACAGCCAAAGACAACCTTCAGAGGGCTGCAGCCCAGGCCTTTGTTGAGAAACAAAAGGCCCCGAGGTAGAAGTAATAACTTCACAGCTTCCAAAAAGGGTGCTTCAGAGGAAAGAAATCTGCAAAGCTGTCAATAAAACCTAAAGAGAAACCCATCAAGACAAGACTCCCTGATGCACCACTGAGCTAACACTGGGTTAAAGGGAGGGAGAACAATAAATGAAATTAAAGTCCAGCTTTACAAAAGCCTGTTTGGGACATCCCTTCCGGCACTGCTTTGATTCCTCTTCAATAAAAACATGTAAGCTTGCTGTTCCTTGCTCCAGCTCTCTTTTCTGCCTCTTGTTTGGTTGGCAATGAGCTCTGCTTTTGACTTTTGCTAAAGGCTTTAAGGTGCTGTTTGCTCCAGTGCACCTCTGCCTTCAGGAGACAGCTGCTCTTATATCAGAGCGATCTCTCTGAAGCTCTGTATGGCAGCAGTGAGCTTTACCATGTTTATTAAGCAGTCTGTACAAGGCAACTTTTTTCTGGGCCACTTTTCCAGCTTCCAGATCAACCTTCTCTACCTTGTCTCCAAAGGGATGTTGCTGCATCCTCCAGGTTTAGTGAATGCTCTCAGCCCCAGTGCCACTGAGATGTAGCACTCAGTTGTCTTTTCTGTCACACAGATATGGGACTTGGCCATTTGGTTTGTTCAAGAAGCTGGGTATTCCCGGGCCAAGACCTTTGCCATTCTTTGGGACATGCCTGGAATACCGCAAAGTAAGTGACTGAAGCCTTCCTTGTTCCAGAAATATCTGCCCTTTACTCATACAGCTAAATGGATAAGTGGTGATGATAAGTTATCTCCAAATGCCAAGCTTTGCTCGAAAGCATAAGTGCAGAGGCCAATGTGGGATCAGGGTACAACATCACAAACCACAGGGCCTCGTCTTTACAGCATCATCAAACACGCACTTGTGGGTGGCTGATTTACAGCTGCCCTTTGCCAGCATCCTGGTAAACATCTCATTCACAAGCACAACGTACATTTATGCTGTCCTTCGTGATATTTTCAGAGGGGAGGAGAGCTCAGAAGGCAGCTCTGAACATCAGTTTACAGATATTCCTCCCAACACGCTGCCTCCAGCATCATCCCCTCCGCTGCATCATCCCTGAGATAACTTCTAAATTGCTTTCCACAGGGTTTCATTGATTATGATGAAGAATGCTTTCAGAAATATGGGAAAGTCTGGGGGTGAGTATGACCCCCTGGCCTCTTCTTAAGGTAAAATCAGAATCCATACAAAGAGGAGAAGAAATTCAGTAGGAAAGTTCCCTTTTCTCTACCTGCAGCCCTGGTGGTCCCAGCACAAGTACGGAAACGATAGGGTGTTTGTATTGGCTTAAAGCCTGATGATTGCAGGGCTGTGCAGCTGTCATGCTATATGGAAATTGCTTTGACATACACTATGAAAGCTGTTTTAAAGTTGGTAACAAAAGGCATTCACCTGCTCCTAACCAAATCAGCATCAAAACTGTTTACTTAAGGGAGAATCTAGAACCAGGAGGTCAGGTTCCTCTGGTTTACCAACAGCACAGGAACATGAGTGACTCTCAATACTGAATTAAGAAGCAGATCCAAAGTCTACCAACTTCCTTGTGCTGCTGGTCCTTACCTGCTGTGTAGAACCTAAAGCAGCTATTGTTGCTCTGCTCTGGACACCTCCTAAGGCTTTTATTGTTGCTGTTGTAACTTGGGCTACAAACTTGTGGTGTATCCTCTATAGTACATCCATTGGTCCCCTATTGCAACTTCAAAAACAGAGTCTGCAAAAGATATCTTTACATAAATGGGGAAAGTGCATCAATCCACTTAATCTACATCTGTTCCAGGAAAACATTCAGAACTGGCAGCTTAGAAAGACAAAAACAAGGATTGAGTTTCATCCCCAAGGATATTTCAATGCTGTCAGCCCAAGCCTCCAGACACCCAATTCAAGAGCCTAAAAGGGGTCAAACAAGTTTCCTTCTAATACTGTAATGTGTTTAAGTGCCTGGAAAACCACAGAGAGTCAGGAAAGAAAGTGAAGACACTTGCTTCATTTAGTATCTGATCCTTTGAGGGACTGAGCCCTTTTCATTTCCCAGCGAATGTGGGAGGTGTTTAGCCCCCTTTCTGTACAAAACCAGATGGGAGAAGGCCTGGGAATCTTTTTCCATCTCCACTTCCTATGTTTCTGTACTTAGGCATCTGCAGAACAGCAGGACTGTTGGTGTAGGAGCATTTAACACATTATATTCCGTGGGAATCAGGCAAGCTTCACACTTCAACTATCTGGGGTTGCTTATCTGTCTCCTGTTCTCTCCCCACCAGGATTTATGATGGCAGGCAACCTGTGGTGGCTGTCATGGACCCCCAGATCATTAAATCTGTGCTGGTGAAAGAGTGCTACTCCACCTTTACCAACCGGAGGGTAAGAGCTGAAACATTATGGTGTCCCAAAGAGTCCAGAAAACAGAGTACAAAAGACAAGCATGTAGCAGGGTTCCCATAGGGGCTGGGTGACTGCACTATAGGGATTGCTGGAAATGGCCACTGCATGTCACTGTTCCCCTGCCTTACAGCCTGGGGACTGCATACCCAGGCTGGCAGAGGAAGCCGGCTTCCTGCACATCAAATTCTGTTCTCGTCCATATATTTAGATGGATGAATTTGAATCTGTGTGAGCATGCAGGAACCTGTAAGGGTCCAGTTAGCACATGTGCCACAGCTGGAATGCAGGCTTTAGGTAATACAGTCAGGTGTGGGTACAGACAATATGCACACACGGGTGTTGCACTTGTTGGGTTACTTGGTCTGGATACAAAAATGGCATGTCACAGCTGGTTTACCGCAGGAAAGGAGATTATTTATGTATATGTGTCTTGAAAGAGGCTGTTTATAAGGCCTTAAGCCTGCTGCCAGTACTAAAGCCCCTGACACAGCCTGGTCAGGGACTTGCATGCTACATTCCCATCCTTGCTAGGAAGCTGCTATCTTTCCTGGGGTTAACACTTTGCTTTCTTCCTCTGCAGCACACAGATCTAGCAGGGGTGCTGAACAATGCTATCTCATTAGCTAAAGATGAACAGTGGAAAAGAATTCGTACTGTGCTCTCTCCAACCTTCACCAGTGGGAAACTAAAGGAGGTAAAACACAGAGGAGCAGGTACAAACTAAATCAGAAAGTCAGTGGACTGTGTTTGCAGGTTGGGATTGTCACAGGGGTCTGATTTCTTCAGTCAGAGCCTGGCAACTAAGCTGGCCTCTTTAATTTATGCCTAATTTAAGATGAAAAAGATTTAAAATAAAACCTTAGCAGAAAGATCGTATTTGTAAATATTCATGAAACCCCTTTTAGCCTTTGTAAGCTTGTCTTAAAGGAGGAAAGTGTACTGTACTTAACTGATTGTATCTGGCTTGTGTTACAGATGTTCCCTATAATGAAACACTATGGGGAAATTTTGGTGAAAAATGTCCAAAAGCAAATGGAAAAGAACAATTCCATATCTGTAAAGGAGTAAGTAGCTCCTAGGAGCAGCAGACTGCAGCAAACCTTGTTAGCTTCATTCTTTACTGGTAACACAGCTTATTCACTGGATAAAACTACCTCTGAGAGGAGGAATGAGGATAAGGATGCAGCCAAAAGCCTGGCTGGGGTTTGAATCAGAAAACTTAAGCTGGGGTGTTAGTGAAACTTCCTAGAGGCACACCTTCAGAGAGAAGTCTATGAAAGAGGATTAGAGAGGGAGAAAGATGCTCCAGCAGAGTTTTGTGGATCCACAGATCCAAGATAACCCCAAATCCGCTGGGAAAACCCAGTTTTCCCTCCTCAGACTTTGGATTTCAATACATTATTATACTGCAGGACACTAGGGTTGCTGCTGCCTCTGCCCCAACACACAACACTATTGGATGCCCTATTGCTGGGGGTAGTGGGGAGGGAGGCTATAGTGTGGCCATCCTCATCTGTGCCCTCCGTACAGGCTCTGAAACAAAACCTGTGTATTTCATCCTCAATTTCAAAGCACAAATGCAGAAGCAGCAGACACACACACAAGCAAAGCTTTCTCCTACCAAAAAATACCCATAAGGCTTGGACAGTTTGCAGTATTATAGAGCTGTGCTGGCTTGAACAAGAACATTTGCATGGCATGTTTGAGGCAAGGTGTTTTACCACCCCTCCAAAGAGGGTAACATGCTCAAGAGCCACATGCTGTCCTTGCACTAACCCGTTCATGTAGCCACACACTTTTAAAACCCTCAGAAAAGCTGTGCTCTTTCTAAACTCACAAAGGCCTGAAACCAAAGCTTTCAAAATCTGTCCCTTTTACTCTAAGTGATTTCAGTTACCATCTGTCCAATTTCCTTTTCAAAATCAGGGCAGGAAGTCTTACGAGACTTTTATTTGAACGTCACATAAGCATTAGGAGGAAATACACCCTCTTGGTCCGAATATTTAACCACAGTCTAGCTTTTCCATCTTTCCTCAGCATCTTTGGAAGCTACAGCATGGACGTGGTCACCAGCACTTCATTTGGTGTGAACATTGACTCCATGAACAACCCCAAAGACCCCTTTGTCAGGGAGATGCAGAAGCTGGTCAAGTTTGACTTTTTTGACCCACTCTTCATCTTGTCATGTGAGGGCTTTTTGTTGATAACTTCAATTGTTAGAGTACTACTGAAGTGTGACTGGTGTATTAGAGACTGGCGCATCCTATACATTAACCAATCAACCATTGCTTAGATAACTTTACTAGCAAGGATGGAAGTTCTAAAGGCTCTTGTCTCACCATTTCTTCATTGTTAGCTTCATGCTAAAACTCTGGTAAGGAGACAGGTAAAAGCTTCCTCCACCTTTGGCATCTACAATGCAAGAAACACATGAACATCTCAGCCAGTACCCAGATAAGTGCTGAAAAACAATTCAAGGGTGGAAAAGCAAGTAGAGGTGTGAGCCTTGAGTGGTGCTCTCTGAAATGCATTTTCTGGGAGGCAGTACTGAGTGGGGACTGTAATTAGATGCAATTTTCTAGCAGTGAAATAGTTCAGTAGTGATGATGATGGACCTTCAATCACTTGCAACCTTAAAGTCAAGATTAGATACCTTACTAAAACACACGGAAAGTTGTGATCTGTGCACAGGGGGGGTTCTGGTGCTGTACTGAAGCTATACATGAACTCAGAATCTAGTTTCCACAATTAAGGGAATGTTCTGAAGGGGACTTGAAAATGCACGAGCACAACATGGCAGTGAATAGCTCAGCCTGCAAGCAGAATTCAGGATTTGCACTACTTCTCTTCTAAGCCGCATTCCTGCTGTAGTGCTGTACAACGTACAGATGTACCCTGTCCTTAGGAAACAATGCCTTAGAAAAAGAAGCTGGTATATGCTTTGGTCATCTCTTAAAGCAATGACTATACCCAGCACAGTTGTGCCCACTGGGAAAAGGTTGCATCAAGACAAACTATCCTAAGGGAAGGAGAAAGAGGAAAAAAGGCAATGTCCAGACTTTTCCCAGGTAAAGAATCAAGAAAGGAAATAGTTTTAGTAGCATCATTACTTCCTCAGTGACATCCATACCTATCTTCTAATAAGAGTTTAATTACAGTGTGCAATTTTATTCTCTTTTTCCCCCCAGTTGTATTCCCATTTATTACTCCTCTTTTGGTCAAGATGAAAGTAAGCCTCTTCCCTGGTGATGTTGTAGATTTCTTCATGAGATCCCTCTCCAAAATTAAGCAGGATCGTGAAAAGGAGGCCCACAAGGTGAGTGTGGACTTGCTGGAAATTGTGACAGGAAATACACTTAAGTGGAATGTAATTAGGGTAATGATATCAAAGGTGAAGCCAAAATACAATGACTGAACTCATTGAATCCGCTCAAGTGTAAACACCTGATTTCAGTACTGTCAGAAAAGCCTCACCTGAGCAGTCCTGGCAGAGCAGAAGTGGATGTTGCACACTGATCTGAAGCTCAAGCCAGATAAAGGCTGGGGACAATTGAGCTAAGCTCAGGTTTGCAGAACCTGTAACAAGTCAGAGTGAGAGACTCCCTGAGGATGATTAGGCAGAGGGTGAGAGAGAGCAGAGTAAGCAGCACAAGAGCAGCAACAGCAGTTGTCAGGTTTGTGCCTTTTCCTCGCACTTTTCACATGTTGAAGCTGTTTAAAGGTAAAATGCTCCCTTTTAGAGTTCAGATCCCTTTCCAAAAATTCATCCAGGACCCTGCTTTCCCACCCAACGGCTTCACAAAAAGGACAGACATGTTTCCAAAATAAAAAGCAAGTGTTATGTTTTTCCAATGAGGAAATCGTGTACACTTTGAGGATGCTTTCAGTTTAACAATTGTGCTTAGGCTATGAAATCTGCTTATCTGAGCCCTCCAAGGGACCCATCACCAAAGAAACTCTCTTGCTTCTCTTCTCAGGGCAGAGTAGATTTTCTGCAGCTGATGATCGAATCCCAACACTCCAACAATCACAGGAGCAATGGAGCAAGTCACTCCTATAACAGTAATAATATTTAAATACTCATCACAGCAACAGGGGCTGTGGGAATGAGGGGAGCTGGGGACCTGATTCCCAGGGAAAGGCTCAATGGGTCACCACAATCGCTACTGATGAGCTCCAAGCAGAAGCATTTGCCCCTTGCTGCCAGCATGAGGGCTGAAGGGAATCCCCCAGGCCCTTTGTCAAGGGGGTAGGACTGCCATGTGCATCCCATCTGGCCATCATCCGGCTCCTCTATCAAATGACTTCTTCAGACAGACCAAGCAGCTCTGTGTTAATAGAAAACAAGTGCAACAAACCTGCCTAAACCCCACCTCTGGATCCCTGTTCCTTGTTAACACCATCAGCCAACACTGCTTTTACTCATCTCTTCATGTCCTCTCTCCTCACAGCCCTGACTGACACAGAGGTCCTGTCACAAGCATTCATCTTTATATTTGCTGGGTATGAGCCCACCAGCAGCACGCTCTGTTATCTGGCATATGAACTGGCCATACATCCTGATGTGCAGCAAAAACTGCTGGATGAAATAGACACTGTTTTACCCAACAAGGTAAGGGGATGTTGGGGGGATGCTGAAGACCTTCTGACCCTGCTGTCCTTGCTCAGCCAAGAAAGTGAGAAATCTTTAACTCCTAAACATCCTCCCATTGGATCAGGCACAAAGACAACTCAGTGGTTTTCTTTTAGCAGCTGAAACCTTGCAGGTACCCCACTCTACAAACCCATTTGCCTTAGTCTGCACCCATACACAAGCGGATGTGGATTTCCAGGCATTGCCATCACTGAAAGATGGAAAATGAAACCAATTCTGCAATTTCTACCTTGCATTTTGCCCTTCAGTGAGTCTGAGGCACAGCTGGGGCAGTACGAGTTGGGCACACTTTGGTCTCAGTACTCATTTTAGGACAATCCAATCCTCATACCAACATACCTGGTCACCTTTATCCTGTTGTCCTACAGGCTCCTCTCACTTACGAAGCAATGATGCAGTTGGAATATCTTGACATGGCAGTGAGTGAAACCCTTCGGCTCTTTCCCATTGGAGGACGACTAGAGAGAACTTGCAAGAAAGATGTAGAAATAAATGGAGTGACCATTCCCAAAGGAGCTATTGTTATGATCCCACCCTATACCCTGCACCGCAACCCCGAGTACTGGCCAAACCCAGAAGAATTCAGACCAGAAAGGTACAGAAGAGCATAATGAAAGCAAAGACCTATCATGCTGCTTTTTCCTCATGTGGCAATTAAGTATTAATCTCTGATTAGCTTCCTAATGGTGTTCTTTCTATCTTTTTACAAACAATACCAGTGAGAAATTGCAGGCTCATGGGAATGTCATTTGAAGAAAATGAGCTTTGCGCTTAAAGTAGGGTTTCAAACAACATAATCTTATTGGGAGAATGACACTGATACCTCACATCTTGTACACAGCGTTGAGGCTTGCTGACAGAGTAGCTGCTGAGCTTTTGTGACTGCAAGCCATTGCTGAGCTTGTTTCCTTCACACAGGCTTTGCTACCAATTACACCAGAGTCACCCAGCGCTGATCCTTCCAGAGCTGTTTTCCCTCCTGTCTTCAAGGCAGGAATAACTTTTCCCTAGTTGGTCATTTTTATATGTGGCATCTACCTCTCATTCCCAGCAAGACTGAAGCTGTATGCTGCTCCTAACCAACATGGCTTGTGGTTTAGAATCATAGAATGGTTTGGGTTGGAAAGGACCCTTAAGATCATCCAGTTCTAACGCCCCTGCCATGGGCAGGGACACCTCACACTAAACCATGGCACCCAAGGCTCTGTCCAACCTGGCCTTGAACAC
>JBCJKH010045357.1:18274-49020 GCA_039877255.1 Loriculus beryllinus | reverse complement strand
TCCAGTGCCTCAGCACCCTCACAGTAAAGAATTTCTTCCTTATATCCAATCTAAACCTCCCCTGTTTCAGTTTGAACTGATTACCCCTTGTCCTGTCACTACAGTCCCTGATGAACAGTCCCTCTCCAGCATCCTTGTAGGTCTCCTTCAGATGGGTCTGTCATACATCTAATGCTGCCTCAGCTCTGATGGGGAGAGTGCAATGGCCCTGTCCCTGACAGACTAGCTAAAAAATGCATTTCTCCCTATAGAAAAATAGTGCCAATCAAAACCAACTCCAAATTCAAGGAAAGGGAAAGAAAGGGGAAGCCATCATGAAAACAGCAAGTCACTCGCATGCCAAATGCAGTTGCTTTGAAGTCATTTTGGTATCTCCCGAACCAACTCAAGCACTTCTGCATGGGAGTCAGAACCAGAAGGGGTTAATCCAGCCATAGCCCAACATAAGCAGTCCCTGCCCAGCTCATAGCATCGCCGGGAATGAAGTCATTAGTGTAACTGTACAGATCATTCTTCCAAATGTGAAGAATATGACTAATTCTCCAGCTTCAGCCAATTATGACCTGCCAGGACTATCATAACAGCCCATAAATAATGTGTAACGAAATCATGGTAATGAGTCTTCTAGAGGAAAATTAGATCCTCTGTGTCTTAACACTGTAAAATTACTTTGCTTATAAGGGCTGCCTCCATCATTCCCAGCACTTTCCATTGCTTTGCCGGCTGTAACTTGAACAGGAGTCTGCTGGTCCTGGTAGCTGTGTATTCACTATGTTTGTTTTCAGCTGGTTGGGCTGTTTCCTCTTTACCCCACACCTATCACTGCTTAACTTGACTTTTGAAGGTTTACACTGATAGAACTTATTTACTTTACTTAAACCTTGCTAACTCTTTGGCTGTTTCAACACATCCTGGATGGCCTTGGTCTGTCCCAAGATAGCAGAGTCTTTGTCAGAAGAAAGCTTCCAAAACCAATACAAGCTAGAAGTTAACTTTGGGGCACTTCTTTTTCTCTTCTGCCCCCAAATCCTCCCAGACCCTAAGTAAGAAGGAAAAATAACCCAGAAAATCAATGTTACATCAGCGTTTTCTTTTAAATATGCTTTTCCCAATGTTTTACAGCTGTGTCTCATCAGAGAAGTTATTGTTGGATCACTGTGTGGGTTTAATGGTCTCACACCCTGGTAAAACATAAGCATCGCTCAGGAAGACTTCTATAAGTACGCAGAAACAGTCCCCTTAATACAGAAAGGCTTGCAGGGAACTTTCCAAAGGAGATATATCCCTTCTGATAAGAGAGCTGTTGTTGTATCAGTCCTGATGAAAGACAAAGAGGTTGCTAAGTGGGGACATTTGTTTCCTGATTCGTGGCTAACTACAGCAGAGTAACCATCCGTGCTACAGTAACTTGCCCAAATGATGTAATGCTTCCAGTTGATTGCAATGATCAAATGGATTCTATGAAGAACAGGTTTCCTGCTTACAGCAGGGGAACATTTCATGTGCTTCACCAAGTCAGTTATTAGGTGTTTCAATACCCGCCTGAGTTCTGACAGATCCAAGAACGGGCTGACTATTACCAACCCAAGTGTGCCTAAACTATTGAAGCCTTTTTGTAATTCCACCTTGCCTTTAAAGTAAAAAATGAAACATTTTGGGCCATATTTCACCTGAAAAGAAGAATAGACAGCATTGCTCCTTTTTACCTTTCCCACTGCTGAGGCACAGTTCTCTATAGATAATCTGGCATCAGAAGCCTACAAGTCAGAAAGAGCACAGGAGCCAGCATACAGAATCTCATATCCCCTCCTTCCTCTCTCCATCTCCATAGAATTCACATGCCAGCCTGGTGGAATTACCAGGCTATGACAGATAGATTGGAAACATGGAAAACCTGTAGCTGAATTTATACCCTGACATCACTTTTATCTGCTGTAATGGAGAGAATGAGGAGCACTGAATCTCTCACCATACAGATATGGAAGTTTGAAAGCCCTTAGCATTGCACAAATGTTGGCAGCATATTTTATTTACTGCATCATTAGAGGTTAAAGAGACTCATTCTCCAGAGGATTCATTTTTTCAGCCCTTAATATCAATTAGAGCTAATTTCAGCTCTACCCTAATGATTAACATAAAATATGGAAAAAGCTCTAACTGAGCATTTCTGTTCATTACTTCAATTCTCTTGTATTGCTAGGGCACTTTATAGGTACTGAGGCAGCTTTACATCACCCATGACACAGTTAGTTTTCCCTTCAGAGCTTTTTCTTTTTGTTGCTGAACAGTTGAGGATGTTACAAAAAGGCACACAAAATACTTTTGATGATATGGATCAAAGTTGGCATTTAACCAGTTCATAGGGATGCTCTCTGCAGGCTTTCCTACATGGCTGGGTACAATATCTAGGTGCAAATCTAGCTTGTCGCATGGCCTACAGCTTCCATCTCTCATATATATACATATATATATATACATGTGAATGTGTGTGTACTCTGATATATTTATGCAGCCAGAAGCTTACAAATGGAGTGGGGAGGACATTATTACTCTTCAAGGGAAAATGAAATACCTTGCCTGCCACCTAGGAGCCAAAGCCAGTCCAGTACAGCTGGATGCATTCACCCATCTTTGTTTGGCAAAATACTAGCTCCATCATCACACCATTGAGTGATCAGGAGCACAAGTTATAGCTCATCCCCTGCACTATATCAGGGCTTCATTCAGCCCAGCTGAGAAGGTTCAGGTGCCTCACCACAGCTTTTCCATCCTGGGGTGTCCAGCTGGTTTTGCTTTGGAATAATAGGTAATAGAATTGGAAAACACACTTGGAAAATAGACCACACGGAGCAACCACTAGAGTCTTGCACTGACTTACACTGGGCTCATCTAACCTTTTCAGAACTTGTCTACTTGTACCCTAATTTTAGGGTATTTATTGTTCACACACAGTAATCCGGATCAATTTGCATCCAAAGGTCACAGCAAAAAGCCAGAGGGAATGTGAGGAGTGATACAGATGCTCCTAAGAAGATCAGCTGCTGCCACTTGGGCTGCTCTCTGGTGGTACCCACACATCAATCAGCCCACCAACAGGCTTAGCAACATGTATGGAAGCAAGCAGATGTCTGATGCTCCTGATGATTATAACAGGCTCCAGGAGAAATCAGCAGAACATAGAAGGAGGAGACATGCATTTGCAGATTCCCCTTGCCAAGAAGTGAAGTGTTTCCCATGCTGGCTGTTGTACTCCTGTCCTGTCCTACATCTCTGCCCCAGGACTCCACACCGAGCTATGTGCATCTTCTCAGACAGGTCACTGACCCCACCACTGCTGGTTTTCCTCCTCTTTTCAAGACTGCAGGTGGCTTTCTGCTTCCCCCTCCTGAATTTCCATGTTTAGCTTTCAATGACTGGAATTCATTTGGCTGGGAGTGAAACAGCTCTAAGTGGAAGAGCTACTTAATGAAGTTTTAATGGAAGGTACTATTTCTGATCTTTACATTACATTAAAAGCCAGTCAGGAAATGAAAGCCCAGGAGGGTCAGGAGTGTTGGAAACTCAGCAAGAGAGTCTTTTCTTCAGGGAGATTGCAGTCTAAATGTTGCCCCAAGAAACAGAATGTGTGACAAACACAGGCAGCTTGCGCTATTGCAGACTTAGCAGGCATGTGTAGATATATATACACACATGTGAATATATACACACACAGGGGTATTTATTTTATCTTCGGAGAGACTCTCCAATACCAGGTCTGATATCAACAAAGGCAGTGTCTGAAGTGAGCAGCTTAGAGCTTAGACCATGGCATAGCGCATTTACCTGCTCCAAGGTATACAACTGCCTTTTACCAGTGACATTTAAACACCAAACCTACTGCTGTCTAAAGTGGCTTTTGTTTGTGTGTATGTGACAAATAGAATTGCTCAGTTTGGGCTCCTCACTAACCCACAATCTGAATTTAAGAAACCTTCTCACCACCAGTTCACAGCTGTGATTTTCTTGCTGTGCTAAACTTGTGTGCAACAGCAGCAAGAGCATTACAGCAATCTGGTGTCAGCAGCAATAGCAAATCCAAGCAGTCTTCAGCCTCCCCGTGGAGGGACAGTGACATTCAAACACTTACCGGGAAAGAATTAGAATGGGTCAAGTTTCTGTAACATTGGCCTTTAAGTTTAAAAAGTCAACCTTTCAAGTGATGGTTGGCTGCGAGGGACCACATTTACTTATTGATGTTTAAGATGGTTTTGTACCAACTTAAAACAAAGAATACAGGTTTGTTAAGGTGGAAAATAGAGATTTACACTGTCAGCTACTCCAAAAACTATAAAGACTCAGCACTTGAGAATCTCCCCCCTCAGCTAAAGTATTCAAGTACTTTCAGTCCCTGGATCTGGGCTACTGCAGATCCCACCCTTACATATACCTGTCCCTGACCTATGCTGCTAATCCTGATGAGATGGCTCTCAACACATCCAAGCATAGCTTGGGTGCCAACATTGTCCTCAAGTCAAACAGATTTTAAAGCTGTTTTAAAGCAGCAAAAGGCAAACTTCAAAATGCCAGAGCATAAATCTTCATCAGACCCAGAAGAGGAAGCAATGAAGTTACCACAACAAGAACACAACGCTTCAAAAGACAGAACTTGGCAATGGTGTCCAACAAGAAGCCATCACAGGGAAGAGGCTGGACCCACTTCTGTGTTAACCCAGCTTTAAGGACAGCAAGAACAACCGTGATTAAAATGCATGGTCACAACCTCCTGCACAACAGCTTCTGGCACGGGTTTGGCTTGTTTACACAGCCCCATCAGCTCTGTGCTGGGTTTTCTGCCTTCTCTCTGCTCCCTTGGCAGCAGCTCCAGAGAAGATGCTTGGAATTTGGCTCAAAGTGTCAGATATTGGTTTCCTTTGCAGCGCTTCCTCCTTTGCAAGAGCACAGAAGCTGCCTCCAGGCTCCCTCCCTCAGTACATGCTGCAGCTGCGTATTATTTGCCACATTTACTCAATACTTGCCAAAACGCTTGGAGGTTAAACCTTATTGCCTCTGCTCATCTATGTATTGACTCCCAGGTAGGCTTCAAGACCCAGCAGCCAGCCCTTCTGGGCTGTTGAGCCCAAAGGGATCATTCCCATTCTTTATTTCACCCCTGAAGCCACAAGCAAGGAAAATAAAGCCATCGATCAGGCCTCTTCCTCTCTCCTCATTCACAGCTGAAAGAGCAATGCAGGAAAGGACATCAGGCCAAAGAGCAGTTGACTGAACACGTGCCTGAGTGCGACCCACACATGCCTCTGTCCCAGGGCAGTAATTGCCTGGCTGGCCTAATCTCCCAAGTCTGAAGCTTTCCCTAACAAGTAGCTGTTGAAATTGTACATTTCAGTATTCAGCTTTCATTTGTAATTTCATTTTAAATCCATTTCCGCAGCATTTGCTGGAATTCAACTAAAATTGCTTTCAGAAATATGAGAAAACTGAGGGTGACTGTTTTTCCCAGGCAAGCTTTATCTCACCTTTAAAGGACAGCCAACCATCCAAGTCAGAAGGTGGGATACCTGGGAAGGGTCCCTCAGAAGCAGCATTCTTACAGTGCATTATGTACTTGTTAACCTGGCCTGCCAGGTGAGAACTCCAGATAGTTCGTGTTTGATGACTGCCACTGAACACCAGTAATAAAAACATCTGGTTTTGAGATAAGCGGGATTCAAAGGGATTTATAACTCAGGTGGTTTCTTGGGAAAGTTGTGTGGAAGAGGGTGTACATAAGCAACACTGTGCTGAGATGCAGGGGAGAGGGGCAACAAGGCAGCTAAGACAGCTAAAAGGGATCTTCAGCTTCAAACACACCACAAGCAGCAGGTGGGCTTTTTGAATAAGGAGAAAATTCATTAACTTCGTGTCAAAGATTGCATAGAATTTAATGAAATCCTTAAGTAAAAGATGTTAAGTGTTTTCCTAGGCCTCCTGGATCTTTTCCTTGAAGATCTGCTAAGAAATGTGAAGGAACTGCTCCACTTTAGCACCATGCTGCGAGACGAGATGCTATCCTGCTATACGCTCTTTTTTATAGCCCACTTTCTATTTTTATTCCTGTTCTCCTGTGGAAGTGTTTGCTAATAATATGATAGGATGCTTTGTCATGAAAAAACCTGGTATCATTTATCTGTTTCTGAAAAGAAATTCTCAGTACAAATCTAATAAGGAAGAGAAAAAAACACCTATTCTACCTCCTGTTGGAGGAAAAGGATTCATTTACGCAGAGAGATGAAAAGCACTAAGTATGTATTGCTTGGCAAAATGAGGAATTGTAGAGAGCTGTCTTTATGCATTTGAAGGGTGTAAACATCAAAGAGGCAGAGGAGCTATTTAGAGCATTAGGAGGAGGCATATCTAGGAGACAAGAGCTGAAATTAAATGAACATCCTTAACTTAAAAATCATACTTCTGCCTGCAAATCTATTTCCTGGTATTATTACTTGTAGCACTCTAATGAGTATAAATGAAGTTGATAGGAAAAATCTCATCTATTTTTCATATCAGATCAGCAGACCTTACTGTAAAGTTTATAAAGCCCATATCCTGCACCTATTCCCGAAAATGTGGGAGAAAAGCATCCTTATATCTCCCCCTCACCTTTCTATTTCCAGCAAGGAATGATCAGTATGATGGATTACTTCCCCCCCGTGGAAGATTGCAGCCTGTCTTGGCTAATCTAGGATCCAACTCATTGAAGTTGTGTGGGTGTAACAGCTTTTACCCCAGTGGATTGATGTGTTGCCAGTCATTAATAACCCTTCTGACAAACAATAGCATCCTTGCCCACAGCCCATACGAAACTCACGCATGGTCATACAGGATACCCAAGCTTGTCTGCTTGGGATGTAGTTAATTGCCCCACTGTCCCAAATGAAAACATCAGTGGGGGGAAAAGCTCTATAGGAAATAAGCATCTTTGCTCTCATCAAGGCTTTGAACCACACTTCAGAAAGCTGCTGGGATCTCAAGGACAAAGTCCTTCCCTCCATTAGACCAGGCTGGCTGTGCCCATCTGCAGGAGCAGACCCTCCGCTGCTGCGGAAGCACAGAGCATGCCAGCACTGCAGGGGGCTGCGCATCCCTATGTATGTGCCTGGATAATTGGGAATGTCATGCAGCTGGAGGCTCGAAGCTGAAAACCATCATTTGGTTACATACCTCCCACTTCCAATTCCTACCAGACAGCCTGGGATAACAAGTGCTGCCCCTCTCTACGCTTTCATTTCTTAGTAAGCATTTTACATCTGCCTGACATGATGCTGACAGGGGAGGACTCCCCACTCTCAGCCTCTCCAGAGAAATCCTCAAATCCATCCAGAAGCACATCATTTTTCTCCCTATTTTTAGCCTAAGGAGGATACTGGCCTCTGCTCCCATGTTAGCCTTGAAAAAGCAATAGAGAAGAGGCTTTCTGTGCTCCCTCACTACCTCCAGTAGAGGTAAAACCCAAGGGAGCAGAGGCAACTACACTGCTAAGTCAGAGCACAGAGGTCATGAGTTTCCAAACAGCCTCATCCCTTCAGTCAGAAACCAATTCATTATTAAACACAGTATTTCATGTGTGCAAATAAAAGGGAAGGGAAATGATTGCAATAAGCTTCTGGTAACGGCCAAGATGCACAAATAAATGTGTGATATTTTAACAGAAAACATACATTAATGCAAAATAAATGTGATTTTTGTGAATGACAAGCTCTGATTTAGATTCCTGAGGTTTCCAGCCCTAAAGCATCATAAAAACATTATAATGAAAAATGTTCAGAAGCAAACAGGCAATGATGAACTTTTGTGTGTAAGAGGGGAATTGCACTGCTTCCCATGCCCCCTGCCTGGGGGCTCTCATGCTTGTTTACAGCCCAAACCATCAGATCCTAAAGGACTTGAACATCTGATATGGTCACAGCTCTGTGCAAAGCCTGTGCAGCAGGATGAGGAAAGCTTATCTAAACAGAAGACCAATGGTTGTGGTGCTCAGGCATGGGGGGTGAGGCTGAGAAAGGGCCACAAGCATGTGGGACAGGGGTGTCTCCATCCTTCCCTGGGCACCACCATGAGCACCCTTCTCCCCTCTGCAACCACTGCAGCAAGCTCACATGTACAAAGCACAAGTCACAAACCACCAGTTTTAATCCTTAAGCAAAACAAGGCCTTACCATGCTGGCATTAGGTGAGAAGACCACCTTCTTCAGATGAGTTATGGGGTTCCTTGGCCCAACTGACACAGGGCTGTGCCTTCACTAGAGACCCACACACTTCCAACTGATCTCATGGAAAAAACTGCTGCTCCCAGGCTGGGCTTAAATAGGCTCCAGGCCCATAGATGGGGCAGAGAACCCAGGTGAGGCTGCTCAGTGTCATTAGGACCTGTTAGTGCCTGGGCAGGTTCATGCTCTGCCCAAGGCTTTGAACTCTGCCTGCCTCCATCAGCCATGATAAGGGCACAAGAGTCTCTTCTCCATCCTCTGCAGGAGTAAATCTCTGCCTGCCACTTGACAGCATGTATGGTTGAGGTCTGAGTGTCTTCAAGCTTGGTGTATGGGTCGGAAGCAGAAGATTATATAAGCCTATTTTTGGCCTTAAACACTAAATCTTGCTTATCTTTTCTACCCTTTTCCCTCCAGTGTGTTTGGACCTCATAGCCTGGATGTGGCACTAGTACTCCAGACAGGGCACTGAGAAAACGAGCAGCCCCAGCAACCCCTTTGTCAGGATAAGGAGTAACTAGTTAGTTTTGAAGTTATTTCTTCTTTTTTTCCTCTTGGCAACCAGAATTAAAGACTAAAGTACTGCTTCAGCTTTCAGGTGACTGGGACAGACTTTTAATGATCGAGTTGTGTGATCATCCATGCCAGGCTTCTCTTGCTGACTGTATTTAGTGAGGGAAGAGATTGGCTTCAGTAGTCAGTGGAATCAATGCACGTAAGAACAAAATCGAGTCTATCTAACATAGAACAGGTAGGAAAGACCATTTTATAGAGCAGCAGTTTGGCAGAAGTTCCTGCAGCACAGGATGTGAGCAACAGGAAAATTCAAGATGGCCAAACAAAGGGAAGGAGACCATACAACACTCCCAAGTGTTTTCATGCTGAGCCTCCTCCGTCCTTTCACCTCCCCTTGACATGAGAACACCATTTTCACTGCAGGCTTTCATAAACTGCAGCAATAACTGGAGCAGAAAGGTAGTAACCTGCACAAGGGCCAGCACATGGCTGCATTACCCACAGGAGAGCTGAAGAAGAAATCACCCTGCTGTGTGTTTCCTGATGCCGCAGGCTACCGCAGAAGATGCACCATGCCAGGGCATGCGGCTTGGTAAGTGAGAGATGGGTCCATTTATTTCAGGAGTGAATTTGGCCTGGGGCTGGTGCTATTTAGAATGAAGTTGGACTCAGTGACCTGTGGAAAGCACTTGTTCAGCACCTGGTTCAGTTAAGAGCCCCATTTGCAAACAGTAAAATCTGGATGTTCTACCAATCAGAACATGTCCAAACCCTCTCAGAGTTTACTGCTAAAGTAAGGATTTTCCTGTCTGTTATGGAAATAGACTTTTGTTTTCAGGGCTCATACCCATTCCACAGCACATTCCACTGTCTTCTAGATGAACATCCTTTCCTGAGTCCTTCCCTAAGAAGGGTGAACATGAACATCCTCCCCAAAATCTCTGAAGCTCTTCTTGTGTTGAGCTATTAAAGCAAAGCACAAGAAAGATGCTCAGAGGGGAGGAGGTCACAGCCAAGCAAGGAAATATAGGATGTGAAAGCACCCAGCAGAGAAGAAAAGCTGGAAGAGGAATGTGTGAAAGACTGCCTTGTGCTGCTGGTCCCTGTGCTAGCAGCCCATGGAGTGCATCATATGCAGGGTGTCCAGACCAAAAGCCTCACAGTGCACACTAAAACACAGCCAAAACAAAGTGCAGACTGTTGAACAAAGCCATTCAGGTGACAAGGAGATAAAGGCACAAAGCAGAGGAGTTAAGTGTTCGTTAGTGACTTGTGTGGGGGCTTAGGAGAAGATGGAGAGATAAAACATCCCAATCACTGTCAGCTTCTAATGGGCACAAAATGCTCATCCCAAATCCAGTAGGATGTTGGTAGCCCCAAGAGAGTACAAGGAGGAGCCAGCAGCCAGCACCAGTTGCCTTCACTGTCACCACAAATAACCTTGAACCACACACATGCACACCTTGGTGTTTGGGAGCACATGGGGTTGTTAGGGAAGGAAAGCAGGTTTGTTTTACAAGTTCACCTTCCTCCACAGCCCTGTCTTGGGCTGAGGTTTGCCACATTGGCTGGGCCACGCTGTAGCATTAATTGCTACTTAGGAATGTATGATGGGGATTTTGGAGGCTCACTTACTTTTATTTATCTCCCTACCTCTGTTGACTGTGAAGCTGTGGGATGGGGATGTGTGGAATGGCTTGGATCTCCAACAGCTTAGACACCCTTGCAGGAATCACTGCTGCAGGTGATTGCTGCCTTTCTTTGACCAGAGCTAAGTCCCTTGCAGTTAACAATAAACTCTATGGGCTTAAACATCAGTCAGGAAAGTAAGAAGCTAAGTTCTCATCTAAAGGCAGCATCACAAAAGGCTCCATCAGCACCAGGCTCCTGGAGGGGGGGGGGGAGGGGAAGGCGGGCAGCAGATCTGCAATTGTTCGCCCACCTCAAGTGCAGAGAAACTGTTCCTTTGCAATGTGTATGAGCTTCTGCATGAGAAAACCTTATAAGAAGAGTAATTGTAGGGAAAAAACATGTCTCATAAAGAAAAGGAAAGAAAAGAATAAGCACATATGACACCACCTGGGGTGCATCAATCACAGCAGACCAGTGGAAGATAACAAGCTGGATAAACTGTTCATAGGAGCCGCCAGCTATTTATCTAAATCACATTTCTCAGCACTGTTGAGAAGCACTCCCCCTTCTTCCAAAGGACAGATGAAAGCACGGCTCCTGTGATGTCTCTTTCCCTCATCCCTTCTCACATCTTCCCACCCATCTGGGAGCTGCTCTCTCCTTTGGGAGCCCAGCGGCTGCTTGCTCTCCAGCTCATCTCATACAAATGAGGCTCTTCCCTGAGGACCAGATTTACTCTTGTTAATATTCTGGCCCCTGCTTTGGCAACAATGGGCTAATTTGAGAACCAAACACAACTGTTTGTCTGTGTAACCCTATTCCAGCTTTGCACTGGATTTATGCTGCTTTAGGGGTAGGAGGATATTGGGAATATGCTCTCTACATCATCCTCTTCATCAGGTAGCAGAGCTGTGCTGCATCCATCCATCCCTCAAACCAAGAGTGTTTCACCAACTGATTAAATTACATGAAGCTTATGCAGGAGTACAGAAGGATTATCTGGAGTTTATCATGGTTATTATAGAAAATGACTGTATTGTTACTATAACAGAGTTACAGAAAGTAAAGAGGAATCACAGGAAACTTGGCAAGAGCTCATTAGCAATGTGGCACAGTCTGCAGGAGCTAATTAAAAATGTCTATACCTCATAATAACCATTTATCTCATCACAGCCTCCACACCCTGTGTCTCTTTGGATAGAGTGAGAAGAAATGATCTCTCACTGGTGAATACAGCAATACATACTGACTGCAGCATAATACAAATGGTTTTGTTCTGGGATATGAAGCCACCTGCTTCGCCTGAGCTGTGGGCTGAGTGTCCTTGCCTTGCACACGAGGCCACATTAGATGCTCAGGGATCTCCTAGAGCCACTTTAAGAGGTATGTCAGCCAACCATGCCAGGTTAAATGTGAGATGATGGAGACAGTCACTGGAAATGCTGTTTGAGACATGAAACGACTATTAAACCAGCATAGTAACAGAAGCATTTACATTTACTGTGCTCAAAGTCTTACAGAAATCACTGGCACCTCTTCTGTCCCTGTTCCCAGCAATAGTTGCTCTGGACTGCTTACTCGCAGGGTGGGATTTTCTCAGACAACATCCTTATCCCTTCTGCAGGATTGCTCCTTCTGCATCCTTTCAAAGCAAACAAAACAAATGACACAGCTCCCAGTTAATCTGTGTTATCTGGAAAGACAAAATCAAGGTGAAATTCAGTTTGTCAACAGGGGTGTGAGTGCTGACAGGAGATGGATCGGAACAGGAGAACGCTAGCTGTAGTGCTGCCCGACAAGTCATTTCTCACACTCAGGATGCCTGGATGCAGACGGATCTTCTTGAGATGACACTTGATGAACTTGTTTTGTTTTGGAGTTTGGATTGACGGGATCTATAGGAAAAGCAGGGAAATAAATCTCCAAAACCCCGATGGTTGTGGTATGGTTTTCTCTTCTGCTCTATGGTACTGGCCAGCGTGGAGAAGACTAGGACTGAGAGGCAGACCCAGTCTGCCTCGCTCTCCAAGGAAAGGGGGTACTTTTATTTCTTAATCCATCCCAAAATATCAGTCTCTTGGAAACAAATTTCTTGGCCAGTTCAATCTTTGCACACATTTGCAGTAAAGCAGATGGAGTGGATGCTGAAAAACAGAATCCTTGAGCCTGCTCCAGCTGAAGTCATTGTAAAATCAGCATCAGTGACACTGAGATTATGCTTCTTGGGACAGCAAGGACCAATTTTGAAGTCCACTGGCCTGCAATACAACCTGGCTGATCCTCAGTCCTTTGAGACACTGCTCCTTTATGCAAGAGTTTACAATGCCTAGGCCAACTAATGGCTCTCCTTCTTCCAGCATCTCTCTGACATCGATTGACCATGATTTTACTGTGTTTCTTTGACCAGATAGAGATCACATCCATAGCCTCAGGCAGAAGCCAGAACTATTTTACTCCAGATCATTTATTCTTTCATTGTTGTGTCCTAAGGAGAACCTCTGTGAACTCTCCTGTTATTATTATCATTATGACTATTAACATATGTGAACACAGATGATTAGATGAGTAGTTGCTGCTCTTAACCAGTGCATACAGCCTGGCCTCCTTGGCAATTAGGAACACCTTGTCTGAAAGCCAGTCAATTGAATCTCACCACTGTGCCCCTTGGGCAGGCCTGTCTGAAAACTCGAGAAAGAAAACCAGGTACTGCAAATCCTGGCACCTCTCCCAGAAATATCACCCTCCTTTTGCACACAATATGAGAAAAATCAGGTTTTTTCTCCTGCAACTTGTGCACACTTTCCCCTTTTCAGCTTTCCCTGCCAAACTCCATCCTCACATACGTTCCTGCCCGAAACTGTGTTGTGTCAACCTGTCTCCCAGACATCCTCTGCTTTCATAGGCAGTTTCTAGCACAAACAGCAACCCAGCTGCTGCTTCAGATGGGGAAATCTCTTTCTGCAGCAGTGGTGGTCATTAAAGGTCTTGGTGGATGAAGCAACCCATGACTCACTTCTATGGCTTTTCCAGGAGAAGCAGGACATTGAACGTAACTGAGATTTCCCAACAGAGAGTAAGAGTCATAGGGCTGTTATATTGTTTGGGTGGCCAAACATGAGCCATTTCTAAACTGATGCTTTTCTCCCACTGAAATCAGATTATCTATTAAACCAAATCAAACCAAACATTCCTGGTAAAATCAAGCTGGGCCAGCTTTCCTGAAACGAGGGCAGTTAGGAGGAGCATGAACTTCTCTCCCCTTTGACTTTACTTGTCCTCATACCGGGGACCAGACTGAGAAAAGAGGAAGGAGAGAGCATACATCCTATAAGAGATGTCCTCTGGGAACTGTACAGGGATGAAATGCTTCAAAATCTCTCCTGAAAATAAACCAACCCCAAAAGACTGCTGTAAAAATCTAGATTTTCTTGTGGTAAAATACTAAAAGAGTAATTAAATGAACTATGTAGGTTTTTTAAGAGCTAACAGAGTTAACCACCATGGTATAAACTGTTAATACAGGCTAAGAAAGACAAGAGTGCAGTCTGCAGGATTTTACATGCATTCACTGCGTGTATCATGAGGTATCTTGATGTACACATGCAATGGAAATGAGCTGGAAGGAAGAAAGAGCACTGAGCGTTGATAAATTAGGAGACAGAGAAGAGGGAGGGGGATTAATCAGCATTAGTGCTGCTTTCAATCCCTGCTTCCCTATAGAAATTGAATTTCTCGACTTGTACCAAGTCACCCATTATCAATACATGCTGCTGTTTTCATCCCCCACTTCTCTGAGCAGGCAGCAGCAATCTCCTTGTGCTGCAGCCTTGGCTACAGTGTAAAGGGGTTAATTTGCTTTCACTTCCCATCCCTTTAAATATAACCCATAAATTTGATTGTTTGCTTGGTTTTATTACAAGAGCTGTAGCTCTTCTGGAGAAAATGCACCTCACATCAATACCCTGCAGTTTTCCAAAGTGAAGTTTAAGCCTCCTTCAGCAAATGTAATGGTCACAGGTTCTAAAACCTTATGATGGGACAAATAAGCTATTACTGGCCACAGCATAAAAGCAAAACACAAGTCCTCACAACCCAGAGCTTGCAGCTCCAAACTATGGATGTAACATGACACATATATAATGTAATCCTTTCTATAGCTGTTATACATACATATGGCACTTGCATACATTTAAATATGTATACGTACATATATATGTATAGTTGAAGTGCCCACAAATGATATCTGAGGAAAACAAGTCTCTGTTTTTCATTACCACCTGTAATTCCACCTGGGCTCATTACTTCTTTCATCAAAGTAATGAATAAAGCAATAATTCTCCCTAAAAGCTGTGCTGTGTATTCCACTGCTTGAACACAAGCCTGGCACATCAGTGGAGGGCTGGGATGGGAATTAGGAGCTGTTAGATCCAGGTGTAAGAGCTGAACTTTCCGCTTTACCCAGAAACAAGAAGAAATGCAGCAGTTCTAGGAGATTGACATTTGTTTTCATGCTGTAAGCCAGACCAAACTGGAGCTGGGGTGAGGCTGCAAAGCATCTGGAGGTCTTCACAAAGCCAGCACTCAGCATGAGCTGGAAATTTGGCCTTGTGTCCCTGAACAAGCCAAATATAGTTTGTCCATGGGGACCAACTGACCTCCGTGCTCCCTTCCTAACTCTGTGTGTTTTATCTGATGGGCTTCAAGGGATTTCCTCCCATTATTACAAATGTCTCTTGAGATACCTTGAAAAGGATCCTGAATGCCTGTAAAACCTCTCCCTGTGAAGTCAGCCCACTGAGAAGCCTCACAGAGGAGATGTAAATCTTGGGAGGTTATATAGGAGCTGTTCCAACATCTGTAATTCCTGTATCAGCAAACACTTTACATGTTGCTCTGGGAGCGGGATGTGGAGAAGAGAGAGTTATTTCAGAAAGCAACTACTTAATATCTACAGCTCTACATGACAGCCAAAGAAATGTAATCCCAAATAGGTTTCCTAATTTGGACTATATTAAAATGTATATACATATATTGATATATATATACACATAAAGTAACAGCATTTCACTCACACAGTCATTTTCCCCTGGCTGATGATGAGTAAACTCAATCACACCCAGGCTCTGCTGTGCTACCAGAATGCTGGAATAGTGAAATAGTGAAATATTCGTGCTGGCTCTCTTCTAGGGGTTTTCTTTCCTAAAAAGAGGAAAATGATTGCCCCACTTACTGCAGAGGAGGCATTTGGATTGAGAGCAGAGCTGCACAAGGGGTTTTACTGGGTGGTAACAGGAGCAGCATCAAAAATGAGGGAGCAGGAGGAAGCTTTTGGTACATGTCGGTATGTTGAAAGGATACCTAATCCTGGTCAGAATGAAACCTCAGACTGCTTTGATTGCAGGGAGGTGATGGGTTTGTAGCCTATCCTACAAACCCAGATTTGTTTTGTATAAAGCGTGCCATAGCCATGAGAGGAATCAATAGAGATGCCTCTGTGTGTGCATGTTTTATATTAAGACTTAGTTGATGACTTCTCATCAGTTGAAAGAAATGTTCAGCCTCACTGCTTGAAATTATCCAGCTGCAGCATTTGCTACTCAATCCAATCTCCAGTTAATTTGATCCTTCATTTATCTTGAACAAAGCCTCCTAATAAAAACATTTGTATTACAAATGATACACTTGATCAATGGGATTGCTTTAGGCAAGTATTTGGTAATTTGAACACTAACTATAAAAACTTCTTATTTAGTCAATGTAGCTGGCCAAAATTTGGAGTGAAAGCCCCAAAGCTGTACATCACTAAACAAGCCAGACTGTAGTTAAATATCAGGTTATACAGATGTTCTTTTCAACATTATTGCTAGAACTGGCGAGTGTAATCTGTGTAATATTAGCCCTAATTATTTTCTGTAAGATAATTAATTATTTAGTTCACTCAAAGTGATAAGAATGGAATGAATCAAAATAAGAAGCTGGATGGGCAAGGAACTATTATTACTCTTTCAATCCTATAACTCTTTTGGTCAAATCAATGAGATAAAGACACTAATGGGAAAAGCCAATGAGCAGACCCAAAAACAGTACCCAGGTTTGGTAGGTGACGGTAGGTAGATGCAGGTCGATAGTAGACACATTGCAGGTGCTGGGAAGCTGCCCTTGGGAGCACTCAGGTCTGCTGCATCTCTGAGATGGCTTTTCAAACATAGGAGAGCTTCAACATCATGGGCTGCTCTGCAATGAGTGAAATTGTCTCCCCCTAGACTTGGGTCTGAAGTAGGAAACATTTTTTCTTGGCAGCCAAAGTGGATTTCTGTTTTATTGCATTTGTTGCTGTCCCTGGATGCTCTGAGAAGCAATCACGGTGCTTGGAATTTTAGCCCATGTTTATTCTCATTAATGGTGCTATTAATCTACATTTTCCTCTGGTCCCAAAAGACTGTTCACTCAGAGGTGCTCCTGAAAAGCAAAGACAAATGCTTTTGGAAAGCAAACCCAAATTCCAGGTCATGATTCCTGTTCTATGCTATATATTTGAAAAGTAAAGTAATTCCTTTTCCTTTGGAAAAGAATTCCAAATTCAAAAAATTTGCCCAGATTTGAGTATGAATCCACTGAAAAACTTGTCGTAACTTGCACCTTGCTCAAAGAGCTTGATTTTGACACAAGTACCAGCAGATAGGTTACGAAAACAGTTCAGAAGGTCTAAAAACTGCTCTCAGTGTACACGGGGCTATTTTTCTGTTTGTTTCTTCATCCCTTTTAAATCAGCATTTTCAGGACTCCATTTCAAGTGGAAGACCAGGAAGCAGGGGGGTGAGGACTCTTTCCTGTCACCAACTTGAACAGCTCGCCAGCCTCAAATCTCTTTCAATCCATCACTTATTTCCCTCTAGAAACTTTCTTCTTCCTCCCCGTATTGTCTTTGACTGTTATTTATTTATCTGGTTGGTTGACTTCAAGGGACATTTCTCCTGGCTGGATAAAGACATTTTGCAAACAAATGCATGGAAACATTTCTGATAGCGCTGCAGAAATGAGCGGGCACGTTGGGTCCCCGTGGGCAGGTAATGCTTTGTGTCAGTCAGCAGCCACTGCTCTGCTCGATTAAGGAGCAGCATTTTTACAGCGCTGCTACGACAACAGGCCTCAAGCAGTGGCAAGGACCAAAGCAGGAGGAATTAAAGGGCTGCTCAAGGTTCCACGGGGCTCTAAGGGCTCCACCGGGGAGGATAAAAAAGAATTAGAAAGGGCTTTTATTGACAAGGATGTGTTGCTTGGGCTTTGATAGGCACACAAAGGAGAGTAATTGTAAATATGGGGAGGAAGGCTCTCCATAGCTGAAACTATCATTTATATCCTGAAGAGAGTTAAAAAAAACTCCTCAGCTAAGAACTTGGGTAGAGACTCTACCTCTTGTAGTGTTTTACAAGACACCCCAAAGGGTCTGAGACCCAAACAAGGGTAGCTAAATAGGGAGAAAGGATTTATAAAGGAGCAGTACTTAAGAAACACTTTGTCACCCTGTTTCTAAGAGCTCCATTTCTCCCAAAACACCAAGAGGGAAAGATGTGCATAGCCATCATCAAAGTGTTCTGCAAAACAATCACCTTTGGGTGAGGCTGCTGAAGGAGAGGTAAACATGGTGAGGCATCCGTTCAGCATCTGGAGAGGAGAGAACCTGCTTTGAGGAACCTCGATGTTTCCTTTGTGTGAGAAATCATCTCTCTAGCTGCAATACTTCACAAGTGAGACATATCAAGTGAATGGAATCCACACAAACGAGGTCGTTAGCATAACCGAATACGCTCGTCGTTCCTTCAAGAATGAAAAATATGAGTAATTCCCTGGCAAGGCCCAATTACTGGCTGCCAGCACTAGCACATGGCTTATATCTATTATGAAATAATAAGATAACATTAATAAGATTCCCAGAAAGAACATTAGACAGCCAATCTCCCAACTGTGTACAAGCAGTCTGACTATTCAGGCTGTCTCCTGCCTGCATAGCTCAACACTTGCCAGGTCTTTCTTGTCATCTTCAGTGGGAAAAGTTCAGGTCCAGCAGCTTTTAAGCAGGAAGCGCTGAGTGGGAAATGGGGTGAGAGCTCTGGGAGTGCTGAAATACACCAGGTAGCTGCTCTATTTTAGGAGCTTCCACATCAGACATAAATGTGAGAGCTACAGCAAACAATCACACCGCTCATGAAATGTTACTGTAGATACAGAGTGATGCCGACAGCTGTATATCAGGTTGTTAACCTGCACAGGCATGGCTCAGACATGTGCTGGCACTCCTTCCAGCCTCTCACTCTCAAAGTGTCTGAATCATCCTTTTTTAGCCCATTTCCTTGTGTTCTTGAGGCTCATGACCTTGCAGACACACACAGCATTCAGATCTGTTTCATGAGCACAGGCAAGGAACTGGGCTTGTGGTCTTTTATATGAGCATCACCCCCTCTTCCTGAGATACCTATGGAGATAAGCTTAAAACAACCCAAAAATAGACCAAAACACATACATATAGTTGAGCATAACAACACACTTTGCTCAGAAGCCTGGTAAGACAGGAGGCAGCTGAGATTTCCGTCACTGTTATTTAGCAAGATGCATCTCAGGCATCTAGCTCTCCAGGGCCAAGGGCACATTGATACCAGACACTGCAAGTTTGGCACGCAGCTAAATTGGCTCCACAGCCTCACTGGTCCTTGTCGAGGAAGGGAAGATGCTGAGTCTCAGCACATAGGGTTGTAATGAGGATTAATAAGGCGTGTGAAGACACTCTGTAATTGTCCGACTGGCTGTTTCCTTTGCACCTTATGTTATCATTTATGCTTGTGCAAAGTGGCTGTAAAATGCTCCAGGTCTGATTCAATATAACTCTGCAGACTCTTAGTACAGGTGTAAATTGCTCTGTGCTGGTCAGGGCAATGTCTAAATGCAAACTGATCTGATCACCTCTGTTGTCTTTTTTTAATCCCATAAACTCCTCTGCAGCCAATGGAACAATTTAATGCCCAATAAACTGCAAAATATAAGTTATTTAATGCATGAATTTACTCCTCAGAATCCGAATTTGCAGTGCTGACCCTGAGGAGGGCTGGAGCTGCTGTGGTCCTGTGGGCTGGCCACTGCCATAAGACCAAACTAAATGAACATTCATATCACAAACCTCAGGGGCTGGTGCCCAGCGGTGATGAGTCTGAACCCAGGTGAAGCCACGAAAAATGAAGTAATGACATAATTTTGGAGAGAATAGGCAAAACCCAATACCTGACCCTGCCAAGACACAGGAAACAAACAACTGCAGACCTACAGCAGCTGTAAAATGAGTTTGAACTAAAAACGTATGAGCTGATATTACAGGGAATAACCCTTAAGAGGTGGAAGGCTTTGACAGATGCACTCCTACAGGTAGCTTCAATCCCTAGCAGCTTCAAGGCTTTAGTAATGAATGTCAGACTGCTGGCCAGCTGCGAGGGGAATAAACATCTATTTGCCTTCAGTGGAAGTAGCATCAGTTTGACATATGACATTCAAATGATATGAACTTTAAAAGCGTGGTTAAATGACTGCTGTTTGACTGGAAACCTTGAATCTGACGGAGGAGCATCGCAGCCGTTTCCCTTAGCTCAGTGGGGGATTGAAGCACTGGGCTTAAAAATGAAAGATCAAAGTGTTTCTGCAAATTCAGGCCATGGCGTGTTGCATGTCCAGCTGATAGTGTCTGTGTGCCTGAGTGACTACTGCGTAAAGATGGGTCCTCGTGTTGTGCCCTTCAGCTTTGAAGATGACTGCTGGCACACGGAGGACTGAGGAGCCACAGGGGCATCTCTGCATGAACAAATGAGGAGAAGCTAGGGAGGGATGAAATCTGGGGCTTTGGGATGGAACGGAGTGAGAAAAAGGGTTTTTTCCCACCTGGTCCTGTTCCATGGTCCAGCACCCCTTCTCCTAGCATCCCCGTCCTAGCATCCTCCCCCATAATGGTGGGCCTCTTGTCGAGGCTTTTCTGCATTTTGCCTCGTAGGACACCAGCTGAGCCTGCACCATGTCCATAACCAGCTTGGTTCTGAGTTGTCCAAGAAATGAGCTCTACAAAGAATTTACCTCTCTATTTTAGGTGACTTTGTTATGTACATGTTACATTAACTTGTCAGCTTAATACCCGCAGTCATAACACTTTTATAACCTACCTGCTGAAGTGCTTTTGCTTGCAATCCTCATGCTAAAACAAGAGCTCAGGACCCAAGCTGCTGCAGGAAAAAAATCACTGCTTCCTGACCTTTGGGCAGACTCTGTGGGCTGATTATTCCATCAATATTAACTGAATCGAGCATTCAGTAAGGGCGTCTGGAGGCCTGATTCTCTTCAGCAGCAGGTCTAGTATAGCACCAGCAGCAATAATGTGGACAACCTCTATGCAAGCTTGGGTCAGGGTCAGGAAAGCTTCAAGTGTCTTGGAAACTGAGGCAGGCACAACTACTTTAAAACGGACTTTTAAGGTCCCTTTACCCAGGGACCTTGTGCTCACTAGCTTGCAGTGATGAGAGAGGACTGAGAACCAGTGAAGCACTCAACCACGTTAAGCCCAGCAGTGATACCACTTCAATGAGTGAGCACCATCTCAAGTGCAAGTGGGTGCTCTTGCTTGAAACAAGCCTAAATAATTGAAGCGCAAGTGAACAGAGCCAGATTTGGATGATGCAACTTGAGGGTGAACTATGTTTGCCTTAGGAAGCAGTCCTGTGCTATAGGAGGTGGATGTGCAGAGAAAAGGATTTGATTCTGAGAGCCCTATATTCATTCTATGTGGTTTTTTTAGGGGGAGTAGAGGACTTGCTCCAAGCTGTCAGCAGCTGGAACATGTTAGATGAGCTCCTGAAACACTTCTGCTTTAGGGTCCTCCAAAAGGAAACCCATTTGCTCACTCCATGACCTTGTTGTGATGTGAATCAAAGCATGGCATAAAGTGAACACACAGCAAAGCTCACTGTTGCCTAACTGTAAGTAGGCAATAATAATAGTAACTGTAAGTAATAAGTTTCACCCAGGTAAACTGAGGAACACAGCTGTGGAAGAGCACAGCTTTTTGGCTACAGGGTAGGGGTTCATGCTCTGGAAATCAGACCAGAACATCCTCCAAATATTTGCTCAGGCTAGAATAAAGCCAAGGAACTGCCCCATGTACTGTGCCTGCTGGAAAACTCACAGGGTCTGAGGGATTCCCCATGGCAAGGTCCAACCCAACCACTCCGCAAAGCCAAAACCTGGTGGCAAATCTCCCTCTATGACATCTTGGAACTGATGAAGGTGTGCAGCTTCTGCTCTTAAGCGCAATCAAATTCAGCAAAAGGAATATGAGATTTGGCACACCTCAACCTTGTTTCACCCCTTGGCAGAGTGCTGTGCAGGTGCCAGGAGATAGAGCAGTGCTGTGCATTCACCACTCGCTTCATCGGCACGAGGTGCCAGCAAATGAAGATGCTTTTGAAGAGAGATGAGAGAGGCTGAAATCCTTTGACACCTGCAAGTGAACTGTGTATAACAGAAATGTTAAGCAGCTTTGTGAGAACGATTATCCTGAAGGATATTTTCCATAATGTTGACATTTGTGTGCGAGTGATTAATTCCAGCACAGGCGTGGAGTGAGGAGGCAAAACACTTCCTTCACTGTCACGGGGCAAGCTACGGCCTTTGCTCCAGCAAGGGTATTAATTCACCCCTGACCTGTGACACTGTGCGTGACTTGATCAGCCTCATCTCCTTGGTCACCTCTCAAGGCAGAGATGTGAGGATTTTCCATGCCCCTTTCCATGAACTGCTGTGACAATGCAGGCACTTTTGGGCTGTTTGTTCTCCAGGGGTCTGACTGCTTCTATATATTGCTGCTCTCCCTTGAGATGCGCCATCACAGTCAAACACAGTGCCCTGGCTTTAGAAAGGGGACAGTAACTGCTGAACATCAAGATGAATTGTCACTTTTATACGTTGGAGGCAGAAGGGAGCTGCACTGCGGCAGGTTAGGAAGGCAGAAGGGGAAGCTGTGGCTGTCGGAGCTGCTGGGAATTTTCTAACCCTCTCACCCAGCTCCTCGGTAATTCTCTAGGGAAGCAGCCTCACTCTTCCCCTGCACTTCCAGTCAAGGGTGTCTTTCACAGGGGAATTCAATCTGCTGCAGAAAGGTTATTGTGCCTCTGCAGTTTTCTGCTCAATTCCTAAAAAATATAGAAAGGAAGTATAAAATCAATGTCTAATAATAGATGTATAATATATCTATATATAAAAGAATATAAAAGAAATATAGAAACTGCTAAGTAGTGAATAAAGTTCCTAAGCCCAATTTTGCAATAGGAACCACTTCACACTATCGATGACTCTACTCTGCCGTTTATTTTGGACTGTTGCACCTTAAACTCTGCATCTCCAGAAGCAGCTCTTAGTACTGATGATACACACAGAGATTCATTCAGGATAAAACAAGATTTCATCCCCCAGGAATCCAGGCAGCATTCTATATGGTACTGACAGGGCTGGATGTATATGCATATGCAAGTATTTCACCCAGTGCTGAAATTTGACAGCTTGGAAGCAGAAGATACCCTCCTGTGGAAGGATGCAAAGCAGGTGCATGAGGTGTCTAGGAGTGAGCATGGAGAGCCCTTTGAATCCTGCAGGACAGGGCTCTGCAGCATGGAGCAGATGCTAGAATCAAACCCCTCTGCTTCCACAGAAAGACAGATGGCTGAGACTGGCACGACCATGCTCTCAATAACTTGTGGTGCTGCAGGGTGACAGTGGAAGAACGAATTGCAAAAGAGAACTTTTATCTCCACTCTGTGGTGCTGATTTTGAGGACCCTTTGAGGATCTCATCAAAGGAGTGGAGAGGCCCAGCTGTCAGAGGTGATGGGGCCACATCATTATCTAGCCATCGGCTTATGAGACCGACAGATAGATTCATATGTATACGGATGAAAGAGCAGAAGACTGGCATCAGTTGGTTACAGAAGATCAAGGTGAGCTCTTTATTGCAGGTAGGCCTCCAGTAGCAGTTTCTGGGGGAATAATACGATAAGTTGGCACAGATTTATTCTAGAATCTATGTCAAACAAGAATTTGCAGGTCTCAATAGCCGAAGGCAAGATGTTTCTTCCAGACTGGGGTTCTCCAGGGCATCTGAAGGCTCTCTATGCTGCATCCTGCATTGTTATTAATTCAGTTAAGTTGGTCTTAACGCTGGCCTAATATAAATCAGAGACTAAAAGGTGTTACGTAGCAGTATGGATGGTGCCTGTGTCGACAAATCCTTCTAAGGGAGATGGCTGCATGCCCTTGGTAAAATAAGCAAACAATCAAGAAACACACGTGGGGCACTTCTCTCCCACTCTTGCAGATCTCCAGTCATTAGGAGTAACTGCTGTCAGTCACTTGGCTCCTCATCTGTGCTCCGAATCATGCAGAAGCCATCTAAAATCACAAGAAAATCTAAATAAATCAGCATCACAAAATTTGCTGCGGGTGCTCATTCCTACAAGGATGTGACCATTTTAACACTTGTCAGGGTCATAGCACACAGCTGAGGAAATAGCCCGGGACAACTCTGCATTCCCAAGAGAATAAAACCAGAAGACATACAGAGTCACCCAGCAGGCAGTAGGAACAGGAGCAATGGTAGCATTACTTAACTATGTGCAATTTGCTCTCACTATCTTGATTTAAATTACACTGCCAGAAGAGACTGACAGTGTCTGAAATCAAATTGCTTAGAAAAGTGCCTCTTCAGAAGGAGAGAAAAAAATATGCCCAAATAACTTGAGTGCAAATGGTCTTGCAGGATGCCTATTGTGATCCGGGACAGCAGCATCTGGGGCTCATATTCATTAGAATAATGCTCAAGTAATTATGCTGAGCCAAACCCCTACTGCCCTGTGGTGAAATGGGGGGGGTTGCACTACTGACTCTTCTACAGCATACACATCAATCTGGGCCTCAAGATTTAGAAGAGGCACCAACAGATAAGAGCCTCTGATCTGTTCCTGCTTCCTTCACTCCTCCACATCAGCATGGGAGCTGGGGACCATCTTCAGGATGATGGGTTTCTTCGGCTGCGTGAAATCTTTTGTGTCCAGAACCAGTGGGATCTTGAGCAAGAGATAAAAACAAAATAGCTATGTCAGCTGGGAAAAAGGACATTCATGACACTGACAGGACCCCTGCAGCCCACGTACACCCTGGCCACCTCTTATTTTCAATGCATTTCCTAACTTACAGGTGTACTTATAGTAGGACTATACTACTCACGCAAAGCAGCTATGATTTGGGGTTTAATAGCTCTCAGGTCTTGAATAAACTGCTTAGTGAATTCTGGCTTTAACATGGCATGGTTCTAAGAACTTGGTGCACTGATAAATAGGCTACACACAGAGGGGAAACCCAGCCAAAATCCATCTGGGAGCTGCAGCTGAGGAGGGACATGCAGTGACATGGTTAATGCTGAAGTGTGTAAGCACTAAGGGGAGCTAGATCGTAATGGGAGCTGGAGGAGCAATAAGCTCTCCAGAAAGAATGAAACTAAGATTACTGCTCAGGCTGAGTACCAAGGTAAAAGCGATGGGCTCCCATGGAATAGGCTGGAAATCTCAGTAAAAGGAACATCGAAAGCGAGTGTTCAAGGGAGTCATCTTGCAGAGGAGGGAAGAATGTTTTACCAAGTGTCCTCCATCAGTTCAATCCCAGCTCTCCTTCTCTCCATCAAGACAAGGATGATACACCCCCAACCCAACAAGCTACAGTAACATCCCCACATCCCAGTAAGCTTTGTTTCAGGAAATTTAAGTAATGTGGGTCAGAGCTCAATGTGCCGTCAATGAGGAGCAAGGGGAGGCTGCAGCTTCTATATGTATCTATTGCATAGGCGTGCTTCAGCATGAATTTCTCCCTCCTGCTCTGATCTGATATACATGACATCTTCTGTAGAGAAAAGGGCTGAAAGAACCCCCATAAACCTATGGGCACCAATAATACAATACATATTTAACTTGTCTCCTTTTAATTAAAGGCAGTTATAAAAAGAATCAATTTTATGGATTGCAGAGGACTAGAAAAATGTCATTAGACTTGAGGGAGGGTGGATAGGTCACTGCATTGTTAATGGACTATTACAGTCTCTCACCTCCAGGTTACTAGTTGAGCTGCAATCTGAATGTGCAGATATTCCAGCTGAGCACCCGTGCCAAGCAATAATTTAATAAGGATTCTTCTGTTTCTTACAACAAATGTCCTTTGAATACACTTGCTGTCCCCTCTGCTCTGATTTCCCAAGCTCGCCTCGTGAATGAAATGTATTAATGGCACAGGCTTTTGCAGCAGCCAGCGCAGAAAGCCAGGATGGAGCTGGAAGCTAACACCAAAAATAGAGCTACCTGCCTCTGAGTCACAGGGATGTGCCATTATTTCAGGTGGATATTCCCTTTCTGCTCTCTGGAGCAAGGTCTTCCTAAGCCTGGTCAAGGCAGACTGGCAGTGCACCACTGGGGAGCAAGAAACCCACAACTTAGGTGCACCCAAAGGGAAGCAAAGGACCTCAGGGATTTCAGCCTTACATATTCCATCAACACTAAATTTGCTCCTCTAAAGGCTTAAAAAAATGTATCAGTAACTCGTGGTGAACCATTTGAATTAACAAAGAAGATTTAAATGCAGTTATTCCCATACGCCTCTCTAATCCCCAGTGAAATCTTCCTCCCTGATCTCTGCATGAAGTAGTAAAACCCAAGTCTGCAGACAAGGTTCAGTGGTTCTGAAGCCAGCAGACTCTAAGCCCCCGGGGGGAACAGAGGGATTTAATGTGCATGAGAGACAGTTCCCCGTTTGTCCTGAGATGTATGCAAAAGAAACTGTAGAGGACCATCTCAGTGGGACTAAAGGGCAGATAATGAAACACATCATCCCATCTCCTCACCAGCGTGTCTTTGCAGGTTCTGAATGAGAACCTGCAACAGGGCAACCACAGCCACTTTCACAGTGAGGAGAGCAAACCTCATCCCTATGCAGTTCCTAGGGCCAGCCCCAAAGGGCAGGGAGGTGTAGGGGTCAATAGACTCTCTGCTCTCTTTACTGAACCTGATTACAACAACAACAAAAAGAGAAGTTAGAGCTGTGGTTGTGCAAGGTTTCAATTCTGAACTGATGAGGGGTCTGAGAAGGCAAAAGCTTTTTGTGTGCATATTAGAAGAATCAAGCTAAGTCTCTTAGTTCTGTCTCAGTGGACACCTTATGCCTCTGCTTTTATCCTGCTGCTTGGAGCTGGTTGTGCATCTCCAGGTGCATCAGGTGAACAGGGAATATGTGGAATATGCTAATGGGTTTTGTAACTACTCTTTTCTCAGAACTCCCTCTCAACTCCAAAAGCTGAACCCAGATTTCAAACCCTAAACCTCACAGGTCTACAGCTTCACGTCTTCCCTTTGGATCAAAGCACCGAGTGAACACAAAGACGTTCTCCCCCTGTGTGACTAAAGGCAGGGTTGCTTTTGAGACATGCCAGCCGGTCCTTTCCTCATCATGAAAAACAGGGAAGAACAATCAGCTTCACAGGGAAATTTGCCACTGAGCATTTTCAGTCATACTTCTTAGTGATCAGTTATTTTTCATGTCAGAAAGCTTTTCATTCCCAGTGCACGAGGTCCAGGTACAAACCTCAGCCACGCTAAATCAGCAGTGAAGTATCTCACTACTGAGACACCAGCACATCCCTCTGATGAACTCCCGGCAAGACAAGTGGTCCCTAAAGAGCTCCTGCCCAGATACCCATGCCCAGTAACATGCACATTGCCAGAGCACTCCCATTTGGGTGGTTCCCTCTGCATTCCACACAAGGTGACCAGAGGGTCCATAGGTGATTTCAGCAGCATTCATCTCCCTCCCCATCTTCTGCCTGATACTGCTATGTTTTGTCCCAGGGATCACCACATCCCCACACTGAGGTTAGCTTCCAGGGGTATTTCAACTTCTGGTGCAAGGGTACAGATGTGGTCCTGTGCTCTCTGGACCAGCCCTCAGCATCTTTGTGGCCACCAGGTCTGCCTTGAGCTACTGCTTCATTTCATAGGGTCTGTCAGAGACTCCCAAGCAAGGATTGTTTCATGACTTGAGCTGAAAAATTAAGTTTTATTTGCTGCCCATCTTTGCCCTTCCACTGCTGATTTTCATGGCATCGTGCCAGTCACCCAATGGCTCTTGTTGTAATATCTGGCCATAAACCCCTCAGTGTTACAGCTGCTGGGAGCTGCTCTCACTGTTGCTGCCTTCAATGCAGTTAATTAAATTCCATGCACAGTTTATGGATGTAGATCATAAAACTCCTCTCATGCTAATGCTGGGACTAGATGTCAGACAATGATAAATGCCTAATTTAAATGTTATAATCACGCATTCACCACTTTCGCTGCCATTTCCACTCCCAGGACTAAGGTTGAGCATGCAGCATTCCTCCCGCCTGGCCCTCACCTCTCAGGCCAGGACTCCTCCAGCTCCAGCCAGAGTGCCGGGTCACGATGTTGCATGTAGGCTGGGATCATGACCACCATGTGCTTTGGAACAGTCACACCGTTGAGCTCCACGGTCTTTTTGCAGACCCTGTCAATCTGGCTCATGGGGGGGAAGAGCTGGAGGGATTCATTCACCACCATATCAAGGCAATCCATCTGTGCGATGGCACTGTATGTGGGAGCAGCCTGCAGAGAGGAATCAGGATGGTTAGGAACATGGGACTTCAGCCATCACCCCAACAGCCCTGTGATGCTTCCCCTCCACACACTAGAGCCCAGAGGAGGGGAAGCCCCAGTGCTAGCATCTCCTCCATTCTGTCTTGTTTCCAACCTGCCTTTTGGTACAATCCCAGCATCTCCTCACCTTCCTTTATCTTGTTGGGTAGGTATGCATCGATCTCATCCTGGAGTTGCTGCTGCACGTCAGGGTGGGTGGCCACGTTGTATGATACATAGCTGAGGGTGGAGCTGGTGGTCTCACAGCCAGCAAAGACAAATACAAGAGCCTGGGTCAGAATCTCCTCATAACTTAATGCTGAAAAGATGCATGAAAGCACATGCAAGAAGCTGAAAACTACAATTTTGAGAATTCAGGATCCCACTTGTCAATCTAAGCAGTGTTATTCATACACTTAACAGTTGGTAAAGGAAACATCCAGCTAACCTTCTGGTATCACAAAGGGATGGATCTGTTGTACAGCCAGAAAACTCCTGTCTAGACCAGCAGTGTTACGTTGCTCTCTTTAAGAGCAGAATTAAGGTATGTGCAGGCCAAAAAGTCTCTGAAGGTCTCTGTTGTCTTCTGGGACAGGGAACGTTAGAGATGCAGAGATGTTCAGCAGCTGCTCTAAACCAGGACGTGAGCTTTGTGCTGCTGAGAGATTAGTAGCCCTGAGCATACTGTGGCAGTGCTAGTAAGGACAATGCAGGATTTAACACTGGTCCTGCAGCAGTGTCCAAGCACTGCCAGGATGCAGGCTGTAATGCAGGACATCATACAAATATCCTGCCCTGGCACCTCAAAGTTTACAAGCAGCCTGCTTTGATTGAGATTGATGGGCTGGGACTGTGCCTTGGCTGAGCCATTACTTTCTAAATCTAACAGTTTACCTAGGATGAGGGACATGGAAGAGCTCACAGATGAAGGTACACACAGCATATGTGCTTTGTGTGCATTATGAAACACAGCAAGAAGACAAAATAAAAGATGGGAGTAAGGAGATACTCACCCTGTTTGCTCTTTGCTGTACAAACAGACCTCAGGATTTATCACAGGAAATGGGATGTAATAAAATATAGTTGATATGATAAGCATCATTGTGGCCCCATTACTGAGACCTTGAATCTCTTGTAGAATTAATGACTAAAATCCTCTCCTACTTCCTTTCTTTATACACACAAGCAGCTAACATGCTTTCTGCTGAGAGGAGGACCTACCTCAATGTTATATTTGTAGGAGTCAGTCTCGGTGGACTTGGAGGTGTCATGTGAGCTCTGTGAGTCAACCATTAGTTGCAGAAAATCAACCTGGTCCTGGGGACAAACAAAGGCAGTGAGAGAAGCTGTGGTGGGCAGGAGACAAACCCTGCTCCGCACAAGCTCTTTGCTGAGACCCGTTCCATTCACAGCCCCAGCTCATGGTTTCAGTGCACGTCAAGGTTCAGACTGGAGACCCTCTAGGGACACAGATACCTTCCCCACACGGAGGCTCAGAGGATGTCACCAGGTCCCTCCTGGACCCAGAAGGACAGCACAGTGAAGAGGAGAGGCCACTGGGGCTGGACTCACCGTGCTGCTGCCCTTTTCCCGTTCCTTCTTCATTTTTAAGAAGATGCCCTTGAAGAAATCCATAACCCTTGAGGGTAACAGAGTCACATTCATCTTTTCCAGTACTGGGGTAACAAAGGGGAATAACACTAAAAGCAGAGAAAAGAACAAAGTGTTTTAGGCCAAAGGGGCCCAAGAAACTCAAAAGTGGCACAAAACATAGAAAGGAGACGGGTAAATCTGGACCCTGCCCCCCCTCAATTCTTTTTGCTGTCTTCAGCTCTCCATCATGTCTCTCCAAAAAGGGCCTCTGCTTGCAGGGTGCTGCTGCTAAGACCCACATGGGCTATAACAACCTCGACAGTGCTAGGGCAAGTATAAACCTGCAAAATGCTGAGCATCTCCCATATGGTAAGAGATGCCTCAAGGCTACTAAGGGAGCTACCAGGCAATGCAGGTGGTCATCAGCTCTGACATCAGTTCAGGGCTGTATGAGATGAGGTGTGTCATACCTAAGAATACGAGCACAGGATTTAGGAGATTCAATTTGAGAAAATTCTTCATGTTGGTGACAAAAGGGTCACTGGGGTTGCTCATGGAGTCAATATTCACATTGAAAGAAGTGCTGGCCACCACATCCATGCTGTAGGCTCCAAAAATGCTACATAGAGAAGAAAGGGTGAATAGGATGTACTCAACCAGACTAATGAATAAGAGCCCATCTAGGAACAATCCTTGAGAGAAGGAACGTCTTAGTCAAGGACTCGGTGTAGAGTCCTGCCCTGATTTGGCAGTAACCTGAGTTTCCCCAGTTGTATTCATCCCCCAGTTTTCTCTAGCATCAAAACCCTAGGCTGCAGTTGGAAAGCACTGAACTGCAGCCCAGAGTAACGAAGACCATGGTATGATTTCCATCTGCAAGAGAGATTGCAAAAATGACATCCAAAAGAGTGTCATGTAAGGGTGGTGAGGCACTGGAATGGGTTGCCCAAGGAAGTTGTGAATGCTCCATTCCTGGCAGTGTTCAAGGCCAGGTTGGA
>JBCJKH010045357.1:0-17475 GCA_039877255.1 Loriculus beryllinus | reverse complement strand
GCGTGGAAAAGGCTCTCTGTGCTGGAGAGCAGAGCACTGGGCTAAATACCCAGCAATCAGTGAAAACGATGTAGCACTCTTTCACCAGGATATTTTTGATGAGGACGGGGTCCAAATCAGCCAGCACAGGCTGTCTGCCATCAAAAATCCTAAGCCAAGAGAAACACACAGGCTGTTGCTCATGGTCAGTTAAAGCATAAGCAGCCTGCTTTGTCCGTGGCCAGAGCCATGCACATCTACTGCTGCAGTCCAAAGGGTTTGGACCAGCTGAGTCCTCTCTGACAAAACAGCCAAAGGGATGACGCTGAAACTGGTTTATTATGTAGAAAAGAGGAGAAAGGGAAAGAAAGTGCCAAACCCAGGCAGCATGAGCACTTCTAGCAATCGTCTGAGTTGCCAAAGCAGTGTGGGTTTAGATAAAAGGCAGCTTTTGCCCTAACACTGATCCCCAGCTCTGTTTCCACAACTGGAGGCGATAAACCCACACCAAAGAGTCTGTGTGCAGGGTAAGGAGATTTCTCTGCCTGGCCCAGGAGGCAATGAGAGGGGAAAAGCTCATCTGTCTTCTCCATTTTCTAAACAACAGTCAGAAAAAACTAAAAGCCATGGTGTGGCCTAAAGAGCAGGGAGCTTTGGTCGACAGCTGAGGGGAGCTGCTGTCTTCAAGAGGCTTGAGAACACTTAATCTTTCCAAAGAATGCACTGGATTTCATAAAGCCTCCCAGGGTCTTTTTTTGCACAACAGTTTAGCTTTGGTTTGAGAGGTTCTCAATAGAAACAGGGTAAGAGGCTCCTGCACAAAACCAGCCCTGTGCAGGGAGCAGGAAGGCAGATTGAAAGGTAGCTCATGGTAGCTACCCTACCTGGTTGAAAGGTAGCTCGTTGTTGAAAGGTAGCTCCAAGGCTGTAGGAGAAGCAGGGAGCAAGATGAAAACCACCATGGCAGCCTGTAACTTGCTTTCTGCTCAAGACAGGCAGAAAAGCAGCTTCAAAGGCATGAGGCTCAGTGTGACACCAAGCAGAGGAGGGTGTATTCAAAGCTTATGCAAACAAATGAACTGGTCACCGTTATCCCAGCCCTGCACCCTACTGAAACCCCAGCAGGAGACAAGCCTTGGAGAGATGGCTGGAGACTTTCCCTGTGGTGAACCTGCATTTCCATTCAGTGCAGGATTACGGCGCTGAGGCATGGTGGCAATGTACCTCTTTCCATTCTGTTTCAGGACCATGGAGCACCCCAAGCAGGCAGTTTTATTCTGCAGAAGAAAACTCACCCCCAGATTTTGCCATACTTTTCAAAGCACTTCCGATCAAACTCTATGACTCCCTGCAGAAGAAGAAATGAACAGTTTGCCAGCAAGGAGCGATTAAAGCAGGGCACAGCTGGCAGTGCCATATGCATCCCACAACCCCAGTGTAAGGTGGCAGAGGTTGGGGTACCTCGTAAACATAATATAGACATAGAGGACACTTGTGCAGGAAGGAGAAAGAGATCATAGAGGGAGGGGAGAAAAAGCACTTTTAACTTCCACTAGCCATCCAGAGCTACAATTGCAATGAAAACAAGGTACAACAGGGTACACAGTTTCAGTGTGAACAGTTAGCAGGCACAACCAGATACCGTGGTGTCCTTTCACTTTCAACTCAATAAATTAGTGCTGCTACTGCTTTGTTCTGAGAACTGCTCCTGCAGTTACAGACCTGGAGTGGTGATGGCTTTCTTGTTTTGCTTTGTTTCCATTCAGGTTTTAACTGATGCTACATGTAAGGATGAAACTTCTGGGGCACCACATTCCCCATGCATTAAACCATTAGTAAGAGACAACCTGCATGCTGTAAACCCAGCAAACACAACCTCTTTCATTGAAGCTAATATATTTTGGTGGGCATTTACAGTCAGTTACCTAGGACCATCTACTGCCTACTTACTTGGTAAGGTGTGGGAACTTTGTAATATTGGAGTTTTATTTAGAAACCTATTTGTCTGGCTTAGTCTCAAGCTGGCCCATCAGCAAGTGGCTTTATGGGGCATTGCTGAGGCTAATTCAGCCTCTTCACGAGGATGATACAAAGCACATGCAGTTCTCAGGAATTAGCAGTTTTAAGCATCTCTCCAATGTTTTCTTTGTTTCTAACAGAATTTCAGCTGCTGGGGAGCAGGTACAAATCCAGGGAAAAACTAATAGCTTAAATTACAAGGTAGACGAAAAATACAGCACACCTCATTCAGGTCAACCTGAATTTGTGTGTTCTCTATGTGCCCAAATTGCTCCCTACCTGAAAGCATCGTTTCCTTCTCACTGCATCAAGGGCAGAGGAAAAAGATGGGGAAAACCAGCACCAGCTACAGATGAGCATCTAAGACAGCTTCGGGGCAGCAGCTGCTGGTACTCACATGTCAGTACTCCAGGAAAGTTCCTAAAAATGGAAAAGGCTGTGGCTCAGGAACGCCCAGCTTCTGGAAGGCCTGGAAAGGCCATATGCCATAGCTACCGAGCAAAGAGCACGTGAGATGCATTTATGCAATGAAAAGAGAATATTCTTCATCCTGAGCACAGTGAACAGCTTTTAATAACTGGCTTCTGTTCCCCAGAGAAAGATCGAGTTAGGGACCAGCTGAGGACACTCCTACAATAAATGTAGGATCATGTGGGATACAGGATAAATGGGAGTACATTGTGATAGAAGACAAGGGCTGAGTGGAGCTGCAGTCCCGCTTAGGCAAACAACAGTGTACCTGGGCACATTCAGGGGCCTCATTTAGTTCCCCAGATCAGACACCAGTGACTCAGGTGTCTGAGGAGGGATCTCAGAGGGATTAAGTTCTCAAGCTGAGACCTGCCCTTGTGTTTGTCTTTGCAAAGACCAACTGTGATGCTAGCCGGTAGGGCCACAGCCCAGCAGCTGAGGAGGGACATAAATTACAACAGCAGAATTAAGTTTTTGCCTGTATAGCTCACTACAGCTCCCCTGAGCAACATAAGCAAAAGGGCAATTTTGCCAACATAACTATTTAAACAAGGGCTTCTGCTGGCACAAGCACACAGGCAGACACAGACATCACCCACTGCCCTGCTCCCAACTTGCAGAACCCAAGGACACCCTGTCCCCTTTGCTGACAGCCAGAGCTTGATGCGGTTAAGATCATGGAAATCACTTCTCCTTTTGGATCTGATGAGAAAAGCAAACAGATCAGTAAGTTGTGCTTTAGTTCCCTGCTACCCAGCCCATCTTCCACCCAGCCCATCTTCCATCCAGCCTATCTTCCTCCTTCCCTTCCAGGTGGCAGTGGGAGGGCACAGGGAGCCCTGGAGCCCCCTGTTACCAGCCCTTGGCTCTGCCTTGAAGGTAGCACTGGAAGACTGAAGATGAGGTTTTGACACTAATCATGTACTTGGGCATTTCATATAAAGAGTGATGACTCCAGTCCCTCCCCAGGTGCAGGCACAGGGCTCTCCTCCTCCCCAGTCCCACTGAGGGACCAGTCTCTACTTACAGGACTAGGAGGCTAAGGAAAAGGATGAGGAGCAGCCAAGTGACAAGAGAAACATTTGGCATGAAGTCCATTGCACATCCCAGCCTGCCCTGAGAGCATTTGTCTCCTGTGGAGCCTGGCCTTCAGCCACTGCCAAGCTCACATGACAGAGAAGGAGTTGTCTTGCTTGTTGGTTGCTCAAGCTTTAACCCTTGGGCAGGTTCCTCCCTCGAGAACCAGAGAACAGGATAAATCCCTTACACATATGGGCAGACTATGCTGGTGGGCAGCTACGGGGATGGGTTGGGACATGGTCTTCTTTGCCCCCATCACACCGGGAAGGGCCACAAGTCTCCTCCTCCTTGTAGCTCAGCTTGGTTCCATTCCCCATGTCCTCTGAGCCCGCCAGCAGACCCTCATGGACAAGGAGAGATGACAGGCAACCAAGGACCCCACGTACACGTCACAGTCCCCTGAACCAGGCTTTGCTCTCCTGCCTCTGGCGCACTCAGCCTTGAAGAAACGCAAGCATGCCATTGCCTGAATCCACAGATCTCAGCAAATCATAGTTGATAAGTAGTCCACCTCCCACCTAAAATTGCTACCACGACTCAGAGCTGCAGGTGGGGTGATTCTGAACACTTACTGTCACATACTTTTATACAAATTGAATGTATTAAAGCGACACTTTTACACTTCCACAGTCCTTTGGACCAAACGCTATGGCAGAGCATATATACTTACAGAGGCTATTTGTTTTAATGTGTGTATCACTGAAATGGCACCCAGGAGGGATAAAGCAGAGGGGAAGGCTCTCAGATCATATTTCCTGGCAACATTTAAAGGGGTTTAGCATTGTGGGCAAGCAAACCACGCAAGAGTGCTGCAGGTGAGGCTGCATTTTCTAAGACAAAGGGAGAAGATTGTCCAAGTTTGAGCTACACAGCTCTTGTCTGCCCAAGGCAGGAAAAACATTGTACTGTAAAGGGGAGTGATGAATGCTCCCCATTGCCCTTGTGCAGCAGATGTGCTAAAACAAGTGCAAAATCACAGCAGCAGCAGACTGGGTTGGTATCAATGCTTCTCCTAATTCCACCTGTTTCACAAAACTGTTACTTCCCCCTCTCCCCCTTTTCCATTTTAGATAATAACCTTAATAGGAATTGTCTCAGAAAAAGCTGTTAACCCCCATTGTTAAGCTGCATCAATGGCCTCTTTAATGTGCTGGGCTACAGGCACAGAGATGGTTTATAGCCCCCCTGATGCTTCCAGGGTTAATGATCTGTATTTGTGGAGGGTTCAGAGTGGTCAAAAGGAACCTCCTTTTCCAGGCCATGACCAGATATGGCCTCAGGCCCTTTGACATCTCCCTTCTTACTGACACCAACACGGTGCCATTGCTTTCTGCATTAGTAAGAAAACCCAAGGACTCTAAAAAGGCTTGTGGGAGCCCTGGCAATATTCACAGCTTGTAAAAAGACTATTCTCACACCATGGAGACAGGAGTGACTTAGTGTGACCACTGCTTCTCCCCATGGCAGTCTCCTATAGTCCTGGACACTGCCATGGCCCCACATGCCTCCCATGTTCATCCACTGGCCATCACACAGTCCATTGCACTGCGGTGACTCTTGGCATGTTTGCTCCTGTCACACCACCCTGACAGCAATCAGGGTTCAACATTAACTCACACGATATCGACCGGTCCTCATTGCAGCAGTGGCAGGGACCTTGGCTTTCATGTGCTGGATACTTTCCCTGGGTGTGTGTTCCTGTGATCAGTGCCCTTCTGCTGTGGTCAGCACCCTGCACTCCTCTGCACCAAGAGGGGATGTGTGGTCAAGCAAGGCAGATGTGTGGGGATTCAAAAGCTGAAGGTCACCACGGTTAACACAAACAGAAGGGGAGTTGAGCTGTGGTTATCTGGCCATGGTCACTGGTAGGGTCATAATTGTAAAAATGGGACAACACATCTTAGAGCAACTGGGGAAACAAGAGCTGAATTGGTGGGGAATGGAAGATGATGTTAAACCTCATGCAAGACTTCAAAGAAACAGGACTGACAAACGAAACCCCTTCTGTTTGTAAAAACTCCCAGAGAGACAGAGGTACAAAAACTTAAACTAGAAAGTTCTCCACAGAGGAGAGGTGATTTTACCACTGCCTGGTAGGAGGGAGTAAATGAGGCCAAGGGGAGAGAAGTCTTGCATGGACCACTAAGTAGAAGACCGTTCCCAGGAGACACATGCTCTGCTGCATCTCAGGCTTCTTTAGCTGCTGTATTGTAGACTTGAAGATTTTCCTTTCCTTCACATGCTGTGGAGAAACTCATGTTGTTAACATACGATAGCCTCCTAACAGATACAGCAAAATGTCATCAGCCTTGCTAAAAATCAGGCTTTTATTCACCAATTGTCCCATCTTTAACAATTCTCTTCTCATGTTCCTCTTGTCCCACAAATGGGATAATGAGCTGTTTATTTCTGGCTCTTCCTTACAAACCTTGCTCCCAATGAGCCTCTTGAAAGGACTAAATGGGAAAGCACCAGATGTACAACTTCCTTGAAGAGCTCCAGCAGCCAGGGGATGACAGGGGGCTGGCATTGCTTTCTGCCTGCCCTCTCGCTGAGCCTGAAACCACACAGTGCTTCATGCCTGGCTATTTCTGAGAACTCTGCAGAGCAAAAACACCACGTTGCTCCTTTCATCCAGCAAAGCTGCTGAATGCTCCTGAAGCATCAACAGCTGAAACCCATCTCCTTTTCAGTCCTCTATAATTTCCAAGAAAGGACGGAAAATGACAAGCCACAATCAGTGTTACAGCATTACACCAATGGCATAAACACAGAGGGGGCAGTGCTGTGTGCACTCCCATGCACTCGGACACCAGCTTCTCCAAGGACAGCCTCTCCTTTGCCTGCCAGAGAAGATCTTCTCTATCTTTTCAGGCCTCCCAGCTGGTAGCTCGAGCTCACTTGTAAAGCAGCCAGTGCTTTACAGAAAGCGAAGTGGCACTGACACATTTGCAATGACCTCAATTTCTGCCGAGCCACTTCCAGATCAGAAGTCAAGCCAGGATAAAACAAAAGTCATGATGCAGCCCTGAAGACATCAGCTTTAAACACACGACATAGAGCCCTTTCTACCATAATCCACTTACCTCCAAGCCCAATCTAACTCACAGGGACACGTGTTTAAGCCAGCCCAGTGGGTGTAATCCATTTTAGAGCCAGAATCTCTGCTCAGCCAGACCCAGCACTCAGCAGCATCATTGCTCAAAGGCAGAGTTTGGTCCATCTCTTCTATGGTGCCTGGGCTCTGGTTGATTTTTCCAGGCACATACTGTGTGTGGACTAAGGACAGGGATGAATTTGTTTCACTTGTGATTCATTCAGCTTTGTGGAGAACCCATCAGCAGGTGCTGGATGCAAACCATCCTGAGTATGTTCAGGCACAGTCCATCCCAAGGATCCAAGCAAGTATGGCTGGAAGCTTCTCACTCAACCTCACCGGGAGGATTTTTCAATCCACCTCCTGGGGATTTCTCTCACTCAATCCACCAGGAGGATTTTTCTATAGGAACTAAAGCCAGATGTGTAGCTGGTGGGATTAACTTCTACTTGCTTCATAAAAAGCTTTATTGAAAATGAGCATCTTTTTCTCACCTCTTTAATTTCTTCCATGGTCCACAGGCCGCTATGGATCAATAAAAGTGTTTTCATCGATCACCCTGGATGGTTTTTCCTGGATGGAAGATCGAAATGCTGAATCCTGCTTCTGTCAGTCCTTTCTATACTGGGGAGTTAAACATTTCCTGATTTCCACCAGGTTACATGAGGTTTAATCCCAGAGGATGCAGTCTCACAGCAGATTAAGTCATAATCTTATAAATCAATCCACAAATTTGCCCTGCTTCATCCCAAATTCTCCATAGTTCAGCCTCTCCAATGACTCCAACTGCTCTGCTCCTCCCCTGCCCCTCACCTCTGGGGTGTTTATACCCATCAAATGTACTTGTACCTATATAAAAACCAACACAAAATTATATATAAAAAAGTTTGTGTTTACAAGTTGGGTCTTGTACTGTTGGAATTAAGACTCAAATTAGGTCAGTCATGTTCCCCTGGTAGAAAAAGAATGATAGTGCTGGAAAACAGACAATTTAGAGGGATCCAAAAATAACTCATCCTGCTGTTCTGTAAGAAAGATGTTTTTCGTTCGCCCTGCACTGAGGATATTTGCAATTGAGGCCACTTGGGCACAACCAGTCACACAAAATGTGGCTTGGTCCCACAGGCAAAGCTGGCCTGTGCCTCAATTTGCTCCCACCAAAGGAGGGATATTAATCCTTCCCAATTCAATAGGGCTGCGGTGAGGTTACCTGAGTTTGTAAGGCATTTTATCACTGTTGGCACGAGGCCCCAGGCTATATTACACGTTGTTTTCCAGACTTGCTTTTAGCCTTATCTGCACTGTCTGTTCAGTGCAGAAAGTGCAAGCATTTGCATGAACTCAGGTTATCAGGGGGTCAGCGTGAAGGACAAGCCCATGGCTTCACCACTGTGAGCACTGTTGTTTTGTTAGAGTGCATGTCCCAGCCAGATCAGCACACGTGGTGCACTGAATGCCCTGGAAATTGCACAGTGCAGGGAAGTACCTTTGAATGAAATTGTGGGTGTTGGTTGCTTCTTCCTCTGAGGTGCTATTGTCACTGGAATGCATCAACTGTTTCTTGTTTGCTCATTCCTCCATAAGTCAGGTGCAGATTCTTGGACTGTGCAAATGACTTCACCAGTTTCGGTGCTGTTGAGAAATATGCCTTATTGAAACCTCAGTGAATGACTTCACACATCAGACTCTTCCAATTTATGATTATCCTAACTCATTTACAACCAGTAATGAACATGCCAATTGCCTACTTAATGAAGATATCTACCAGTGGCCACATCACCTTGGCTTAGTGGGACATGCCCTGCATTTCAAAGGAAACAAGACAGCAAAAGGACTCCTGTTGGTGGGGCACAGTGGAAGTGAACAAAACCTCAGCAAGGACATGTGTTTAGCTCTTTTCGATTTTGTGGGGAATGCAGGTTTCAAATGAAAGTAATTGGTGAAGCAGGAAGTGAAGAGAGAAAAACCAACAAGAGGCAGGCTTGAAAAGAAAGAAGCAAAAAGAAAAATAAATAACCCTGGAGCAAAAATGCAGAAGGAAGAAGAACCAAATGAGACAGAGGAGGAAAAGGATCAGTAATGAAAGCCCAGATTACTTGATTCAGTCAAACCACTGCTTGTGCTGGTCAGGGCAGGACAGGAAGCCAATCTCTGTGTTCTTTCTGGTATTGTTTAGACTACAAATGCTGTGACAGATTTCCCATCCACTCCCGTGTTTATGTCCATGCTCCAATCCTAACCACGATAATATGGGCGGAGGAAACAAGTTCTGAGAAGAGTAAGGGCTGGAAGCAGGAGGATTACGCACTCTGGAGCTGGATGACTTCAGAAAAGCACGTCTGCATCTTCTGGCAGTTTTGCAGGATGTCTCATTCACAAAACGCTGCAGTGTCAGGATTTTGATCTTCAAAATGGGTACGTTGATACTTCTGGGTTATTACAAGCTATCAGCCACAGAGGACTGCTTGTATTTACACAATACTGTATTATTTATAATATCCCTTTCAGGAGAGATATCATATGAGATATGAGTTCTTTATTTAATAGTTAGACTTTTTCCTTCCTCTCCCCCTCCCCCCAACTCTCCCACTGGAAAACATTGATTTCTCCCCCTCATTTTTCCCCACCAGAGCTGTAGCAAACCTGACTGAGTTTAGTTTACTTGTCTAGGCCAGATGCTCAGCTGGTGAAAAACCCCAACAACCAACCTGGAATAACAGAGCTGCCGTTATTTCCATCAGCCAGGATCTGGTCCTGAATCCCCAACATCAGCACCTTTGTGGGAATTGATCAATGGCTGCTACAACGCTGCAGGTCAGGACAAATATTATTTGAGGGGATGAAGGTGTACAGAATAGTGGCCCCACTATTCTGTAAGTGGTTTCCACTTCTGAATGGGTTTCGACTCTCCCTTATTCAGGATCTGGAAGAAGCTTCTCACTGCAGAATAACAAAATACTTAAGGCTTATCAAATTTAGGGTGGAAACCATTAGAGTCAGATCAGCTGCAAAGCGGCAGGGGTTGTAAGATTTTACAGTCCAGAACTAAGTGAGGAATTCCAGTGTGTTACGTTTTCACTGTTCTGAGCTGTTAACTCATCAGCAGGCTGGCAAGGCACCCAGAAACTTCTTCAAGACAAAAATAACAGAAAGAGGCTAGAAAATATTGTCTTTTCCCAAAAAATAAATGTACCAAGGACACGCATGTTTCCAAAAGGGTTCTTTTAATTAGAAGCAAGTTTGCAAAAGAAGAAGTAACTTTCTCATATAAAATAGTGGAGTGGTGAAAGTGAGGCTAACAAGAGGTGTGGAACAAAAATCCAGGGCAAATCCCCAAGGAGACACTGAATTAAAAGCAACAATCCGATAACTGTAGTACACTGAAGGGTAACTCAAACACAGCTGTGAAAGGTGGTCCTAGCCCTAAACTGACAGCAGATACCAAATCAGAGGACGGATTCCATCCCAAGAGTGGCAAAGTGAGTGGCTACAAACTCACCATAACAGGGTGTCCTTGTATCTTTCTGCTACCCAAGAGCTCCCACCACACTGTGACAGATCCCAGCCCTGCCCAGGAGCATGACAACATCAAAAGGGGAGCACCTGTGGCACTTCCTAGCTGTCCCTCCTGCAGAATGCCACCACATGGTAGCAGAAAGGTGTCATTCCCAGATCTAGAGAATAAGACATAAATGGGAAAGCACTCTGATATAAAGCTCTGCAACCCCATTCCAGTCTCTATAACCAGTGATTCAAGCCCCAGGAAAGTGCACAGTGATCAAACAGCATCAAAATAATGAATTTCCTGCCAAGTCTTGAGACTCCAAGGCTGTTTAAAATGAGAAGGTGGCAGCTTTGAAAAGACAGAATTCTGAGTCAGAGCCTGAATTTCAAGTCCCAGTGGTATCTCAGTCACTGCTCAAACAGATCTCACCTGTTCAATGCACTATGTGTGTGTTTATTGGTTGTGGCCCTCTTCTACCAGGAGCAGCAAACTTTACACCTTCACAAAGTACAAAGCCAATTTTGTCTGGGAGGGCTGGGGGTGGAGATGCAGGGGAGAAGGGATACAGAAGTACAAAGAACTGCAGGAACTTGTCAGGTGGAGCCATTTAATGCCCATGCCCAGCCCAAAATGTTCAGTAAATGTGCTACTAATTCAAGGGTGGTTTCAATGGATACTGTACAACCATGTGGTCATGCATGTGGCTTTGTGTAAACACCACAGCAACATAACCTCTCCCCATGCGACCTCTTGTATTGCCATGATGATGTATGCACTCCACACGTGTCAGCAAAACCATATAAAAACAACCTAAGAAATGTGATTGAACTAGCAGGAACTCCAGGTTGAATGAAGCTGTTTGCAGTACAACCTGCCCATCCAGCAACTGCTCTGTGTTGGCTTTTCCTCTCCAAATACAACCCCTCATTGCGCGTGCCCTTCTGGCTGCTAGTGACAAAGGAGATCACTAATGAGAGGAGGTCTAGGAATCATATTCAGTTTTAGATATCACAGGTTTCTAGGACTTCAAGAATTCCAGTAGCCCTGCTAAGGGTGGGATATTTTTTGGTTTTAGTTTTTGACATTTCCCAATAAATTCCTTTTCTAAAAGGATTTTTCAGAAACGAGTTGCCCTGCATGATCTAAAAACAGCAAGAGGGAGAAGACACCAGCGCTTCGTATGTACAAACAGCCATCTCTCCTCCTTTTTTGGAGAGCAGACTGGATAATCTTTGGATGACCCAATGGATTTCTTGAGGGAAACAATGACAAGGATAATAAATGTATCCCTGTGTCAAGGCAGATTTGGATATTTATTCTAAACAACTGCTGCAGCAGTTTATTCTAAATAACTTCTGGCAGAGACCTGGGTATAAACAGGAAAATGAGATCCTGGCCCATTTGAAAAGCATCACTGGCTTTAATACACAAAATGAAGAGGGAAAAAGAAAATCCTTTTGGGTAATGGATTAGTTTCGTTTCTGGATGCTTTTTTCCCTTCTCTCCAGTAATGCCAACTGCTTCCAAAAGTGGGATCATTGGTAGAGGTGTGATTCCTTTAGCAAACACTGATGAAACCCCTTGCTCTGGGCTCTCCCTTCTCCATGCCCTCCCCATGAAGGGGTTTCACAGAGGTGACTCTCAGGGTGGGGAAAAAGAGACTTCCAATGAAAGTAAACCAGTTCCCTTTCCTGTCCCTGCTCAGTGCTGCCACTTGCATCCGAGCAGCACTGGTAGTGCACCAAAACTGGAGGATTAAAAGATAGGAATGGAAAATATTCCACCCAAAGGTGTGGGCTGTGCTGAAGACCATGTGTCATACTGACTTCTGGGGGATAAAATGCTCCACTTAGAGTGGAACAGTACAGCTTTTTCACTTATGTACTCTTTTGCACATGATTTATGATAGGTACAACCTATCCATTGGGAGCAACAGGAGCACTGCTGATGGTGATGGCTGGTGTCGTCTCAGCCCTGGGAGGGGGATGGACGCTTGACCACATTTTTTCCTGCAGGGAATTGGATATTTCCATGGCTACTGCATGAAAAATGAGCTCCTATTAAGCCCAGCACCAAGAGACCCCAAGAATCATGGCAAAGTAAATAAACAAAATATCCTAAGAAGGTGTTTTAAATATAAGCTTTCATTTTTCAAGACTGCTCTAAACAAGAAGACAGAAACAGAAGTGGATATGATGGGTGAAGTTATTGTAACAGGAAAACTAATGTTTAAAAGGCATATTTCAAGTCTGTGATTCCCAGAGATTACACCTATGAAATAGAGCTTTCTTGCTAACTGATGGAGTGCTTTCTTCCAGATAGAACAATTTACCTGATATCTGAGGTAAATAAAATCTACCCATTAATCATATTTCCTACGTACAGCACGTTAACAGGAAGGCACAGGCATCACGCATGTAGCTATACAGGATCCTGGGCAGCAGAACACACATCCTATGCTCATCTTACGGATGAGCAGGGCAGTGCACTTCCATGCTCTGCAATTACTTAAGTAAAATAAAACCACTGTGAACTGGACTGGAACAGAAATACCTTTGTTTGGATCAACAGGTCCTAAAGGAATCACACCTAACCTATTATTTTGGCAGCAGCCAGAAGAAAAGAGCCATACAGCCAACTCAGCAAGCTCAGGCTTTTGAGCAGCAGATGGTTCTGAGAAAAAAAAGGAACAGTCTCTTCTCCGCACTTTGTATAAATCGTGCTGCTCCCCATGCTGTCATTTAGTGGAGCAGTGGCCACAAAGTCCATTTCCTTTATTTCCCATTGTTCCCTTGCTTTTTTGCTCAATGAGGTATCAGATCAGCCCCAGGAAGTAACTGCACCTTACACTGATACAGATCTGGCAATACTCACGAGATACAGAGCTGCTTGCACTATGCTTTCCTTTGGAACAAACTCTTCAGTGTTCCATCTGCTTCCTACTAATCTATATCCCTAAGCCCTTAGTGGTCCTTGAACAGCACTACTTCTCATACCTGTTGGATAAGCACCACTAAAATTCCAACAGCAATTGCATTGCTATGTCACATGGATAAAAAACAAGGTGTTTAAAATAAGTAATCTGATGCAGGTAATAACAAAATAGAAAGAAAACAAATCAGAAAGTCATGTAGACAATTTTCTCTAAGAAACAAACCAAAAAAAACAGACTGCAAACAAATTTTGGCAGCTCAGTAATTAAAGCAAAGTCCATATGGCTTAAGAGAACAGTCAAAGTGCGCAGAAGGCAGTGGGGGTTTTGTTTGCTTTGCATTCCTCTTCACAGTAAGCTCAGTCATTCTTTTAGAGCCCCTTCTCCATCCCACACACATCCTATGCAGGTGCAGAGAGGGGGATGGCTCACAAGGTTTTGGCTCAAGCTCATGTCTTTGTATATTCCTTGCTGTCTAAGGAGCTGTGTGGGGATCGTTATCCCAAACTCAAAAGCCCTTAAACACACCCACTAGAGTTTTTGGTTTTGAACTTTTTCTTTCTGGAGCCTTTGGAGAGGAACAGCAATCCAGTGCCAAAGCTATCCACAATCTGCATGCACCAAGAGCAGCAGCGCTTGGAGGCATTGCCAAAGAGGAAAAGCAGTTCTGAGCTTGTCTGCCCTGTCCAAGAGGCACTGAAAGGTGACAGCAAGGCTGAACTTGCCCTTGGACCTCAACTGTTCAGATGAGATGGCACCAGGCTATTTCTAACCAGCCCCTGTGGGCAGGAATGGGCAGCACTGTAATCAATGCCAGGTTGATTTCACCAACCTGCCTTGAAGACACCAGCACCCAGTGCCACAGCTGTGCCACATCCCTCCAGAGAGGCCAAGGACTATTTGCAATAGCAGCAGTGCCCACACGTGCCCTGATGGGATGTCAGGAAGCAGCAGGGTATCAATTGTCCTAGCTGACTTACATTCATCCGGGAGGAAATGCCAGACGCTGGAGTGGCAAGGACTTGCCTCCTTCCAAATTCAGCTTTCAAACTCTTGTGGTTAAAATGTCTGGTGATCCGGGGCTCTTGCTAGGTCCAAGGGTTGGACTTGGATTCTTTAAACTCCTGATAACTTCCTTGCAAGTAAACAACTTGCTGCAAAAACGTGACAAGACTCAGGAAAATGACAGAAAAGAAGAAAACAAAAAGTGACTTATACAAAAGGATGGAAAATAAACTAAAAATCCTCTCTCTTCTTTCAAAGGCTATAGCTTCAAGGGCACAAAGAAGACTGTAAACATGTACAAGGTAATTCATGACCCTAATGCTTGCAGAACCTGGTTAGCTGTATTTGGAGACACTTCTGCCGGATACAAAGCTGAAAAATCAATAAAAGGCACCTGTGGACACCAAAACTCACCCAGTCTGTGTGATGTGTCTTTGCACAATCAAATCAAACAAACCCAGCTACTGTGTACTGGTTTACACACCAGTAAGCAGTATGGTGGAGTCTGGGCAAGAAAGGGTGTTCAGCTTCTATTGACAAGGCAGGATAACTTTGATGATCAGAAACCTCACCAGTTAGTAGACTCTCTAGCTTGTCGGTGTAACCTTAACTGAGAGATTCCTCTGGCTTCCTGGGTTGTGTCCACTGACTTCTTAAAAGTGATGAATTCCAATGGCACATGCAGTCCTTGAAGGAGGATCAGAGCCACACCAAAAGTAAACTGACCTTGCATCTGAATTCTTCCCACTTCCTTCACCCACTACTGCCTACAGCGCTCTTTTGAACCATCTCCTCTTCCAAACGTCCTGGCGTTGGAATATTTAAAGAATGCAGCAGGTCCCATTTGAATAACAAAGAAAAGCAGGTCAATAATTCAGTATAAGTACACTGGTAGTGAGCCTAGAGCAGACACAGTGACACATCTGAGCCTAAAATGATCAGCCATTGCTCCTAATCTGGGGAGCAGCAATGAGGAGAGAGGAGGTGTCTGCTTTTCATGTAAGAATTTGTCCCTTTTTTATGTCTTCCTACTTGGATTTGATGGCAGGGAAAAATTAAAAATATATAAAAAGAAAAACTAGAGAAAAAACAAAAGAAAAAGGAGCCTGGGAGGTTTTATGTTTTCTGTTTCAAATCACATTACAAAGTCACTCATTGCATCTAGGGAATTCACCTCCTTGTTTGGGAAAGGCAGGACAGAAGGAGGGGAGAGAAAGAAAGAGGAAAGAGAAGGGTGTGGGAGCTGCTTCCTGAAGCAGTGTTACAAAAAGCAGTTAAAAAACCCCTACTATTCACAAGTGGTTAAAATCATCACTTTTCAGAATTCCTTTTTTTTTTTTCTTCCCTCTTTTAAACAAAGGTTCATCTCGTTCAGCTCCGTGTTTTTAGAGTTGATTGTCTTCAGGAAAAATACCCAAACCCCAGCCTCATCCGTGTTCCCATCCATTTCTACCCTGATAGAGAAGTTACCCACAGTTCACCACACACACAGTCACTGCGCTGGGTCCCCCCGAGTGCCGCCGGCAGTTTGGCTCCATCCTCCATTCCCGTCTCAAACAAAGGAGGAGAACCCTGTCACTGGAGTCCGGGAGCCGGGCGCAGGCTGTCCCGTTGGGGTGTACACCCCTCCTGAGCTCTGTGTCGTGATGACAGTCTGGAAATAGGGTTCTGTCTCGCTGGCGGCACACTCCTCATATCTGTAGGATGCTGGGTGCTTCACACCTTTCTGCTGCCGCTTCCATGAGTTGTAGTAGGTGGGGTCGCTCATGTAATGGTTCACAAAGGAGTGCTTTGGCAACTCATCTTCATAATCTGAGTCAGTGGCCTAGAGCATCAGGAAAAAAAACCCCATAAATCAGCCATTAGCATCCAGGATTTAGCCTCTTCCACCTTAGAAGAAATCAGAGACAAGTTTAATATTACCAGCTGACAAAAGCTGTGATTTTAGGGTAGGATGGTTTGTAGTCCAAGTGTAATACATGCTGGCCTGTAGAAAAGCACTGTGCTCTGGTTTAGCCAGGCTCTGCTGCTAGAGGAAGAGCTCCCTGATGAACACTGGTGATAAGAGATGCAGAGAAATCCCTCCTAATTCACTGCAGAATGCTGCAGTGGGAGCTACATTGACAGAAGATGCAGGGAAGTGTAGAGGCGCCACAGGGAAACTAACAGCTTTCAATCACATAATCAACAAGACCGCAATTACAACTGAGAATATCTTTCCTGATGCACGGACATCCCTGCAAACATACTGAAGTTAGCCAGACATGCTGTTGCTTGTGGTGGTCAAACCAGGGCACTTGCACAGTGCCCTGGATTGAGCTTTCAAGCATTGAAAATTAGTTCTATCACTGAAAAGGAATTAAGCAAAATCACCGGGTTTTTTTCAGGCAAACATATCTATCTGTATATGTTCAGGCTGATTATTGGTGGTACAAGGGGCACAACCAGCGGTGACAGAAGAAAGAGAATGCAAAATCTGGAGAAGAGTGGCCAGACAGGAGGGGTGGCTTTCTTGGGATGGCTTGGGAACAGCTCTGTGTTCAGAGTGGATCTATACTTGAAATACTGATGCACAATGGCTGCATAGCTTTAAAGCTCATCTCAACATTGAGAGCTCTAGTGAAATATAACCAGCTAAGCTTTGTGCATCTGTTCCTCCCCTGAAGTACTGCTGCTGTGATACAGCTGGAGGAATCACAGAGGGCTTGTACATCTCCGAGTGCAGAGATCACAGCAAAGCCACAGTATCTAAGTGCATATTTTCCTTCTGTTCCCACTACTGCTCCCACCTATAAGACCATGCATATTAGGAACAATCAGACCTATTTTCTTTCAATTACTTATAAGCCAAGCGGAACACTTGGGAGTCCAGTTATACATAGAAACAGATGAACTAAGGAGAAAACAATATAAAAGAAGACTACAAGTCAGTAATTGGAAAGACAATGAGTGGCCACCTGAACGAATAATCTCTTACTATGATCCAGCAACTTGGGCTGAAGATGGGTCCTGGGGATACAGGACCCCTATGTATATGTTAAATAGAAATATGAGGTTACAAGCTGTAGTAGAAATAATAATAAATAAAACAGAAAATGCATAAGGATTAGCTGCAAAGCAAAATACCAAAATGAGAACCGCAATATATCAAAATCGTCTGGCTTTAGATTATTTACTAGCTCAGGAAGGAGGGGTCTGTGGAAAAATTAATCTTAGTAATTGTTGTTTAGAAATAGATAATGAAGGAAAGGCCATAAGTGAGCTTGTAAGAGAAATGAAAAAGATAGCCCATGTTCCAGTACAGACCTGGAACAGAATCAATTTCGGAGGACTGGGATCCTGAGGACAATTCTTCAATGAGGACTGGATCACTAAAATCGGTATAGT
>JBCJKH010045351.1:8773-27871 GCA_039877255.1 Loriculus beryllinus | reverse complement strand
TGATCATCCTCGTGGCCTCCTCTGGACTTGTTCCAACAGTTCCATGTCCTTTTTATGTTGAGGACACCAGAACTGCATACAATACACTAGGTGAGGTCTCATGAGAGTAGAGTAGAGGTGCAGGATCACCTCCTTCGACCTGTTGGTGACGCTCGTTTTGATGCAGCCCAGGATATGGTTGTCTTTCTGGGCTGCAAGCGCACACTGAAGCTGGCTCATGTTCATTTTCTCATCAACCACCACCCCTTCACTGAAGGTTGTTTATACAGTTTTTAAATTTAATGCATAGAATGTCATAGTAGGGACTATAAAGGGCAATAGAATTCTACAGTTCCAAAGGATAAGTAGGGTGTTTAAATTTTGTTTGTGAAATGGAGCACTGACATTTGTCTGGAATGTTGCAGAGAATAAAGCTTTTTTTGCGTGGATGTTGTTGGAGTTTTGGGGGTTTATTGTTGTTATTCTTTATGTATATATGTTTGTTAACTAAAAGGGGTTTTTTTACTCCTAGGCAAATTTGCAAATTCATCCTCATCTTATGGTAGACTTTCTTCCATATAAAGCTGAATTTGACAAATAAGCAAAGGAAGATTTTTTATTTTTTTTTGCTTGGATCTTGGGAGAAAAAATGTTTCAGCTACACTGATCTCTGCTCCCAAGTGGTAGTTTAACTTAACCCTCACCTTTTCCTCTTCCCCAAGATGTTATAATTTCCCAACCCTGAAGACACTGTTTTCATTGAGGGTAGCATCTGTGTCACCCAAACCACACTATATGTTGTGAAAGGAAAATCCACATCCTTTTATTAAGACTGAGTTTTGTCTTTTTATATGTTCACTATTGGCATGGGAGGGGTGGCAAATGTCTTAATCTTGTGTTCAGAATTTCCTGTTTTCTGCAGTCTTGATGAACCACAGACCTCATACCTGTGGCACCACATCATTTGAAAATGTTGCTCCCTCCAAAAGAAAATTTTGTGAAAACTGCCCTAAAGAAAGATTCTTGCGGAAGTTTTTGTTTTCGTAGATGTGGGAATAACGATTAACTCATTACAACTGATCTCTTCTGAGCTAATGTTTCAAGAATAACTTCTATAACTGTTAATCAGGATGTGCTGGTCAAAATATTTTGCTTTGTGTTCCCCTGTCTCTCCTTAGCTTTCCAGAAGACTGCGAGAAAGAGATTGGAAAGTTGGAGATCTCTTGCAAGCTGTGCTGAAATATTGTGAAGTGATAGACAAGGCATCTGATGGAGAGCAAGCTTCAAATAAGTCTTTGGTTGGATGGCTTCTGGAAAACATCTGAAAAATCCAAAGATGTACCAGTCTTCACATCATTCCTCTTTTGAAAGGAGATGGGAAGAACACAGAGATGTAAAGTGTAATTCAACTAATAAATGTTCAAGTAATTTGTCAGCATTCAAAAGACATTGAGGTGAAAGTCAAAATAGCTGTGCTGTGCTTTGTAATACTGTGCACATGGTATGTTTATTCAGTCCATAATTGGTATTGTCTACCCATGCATAACTTGTATTTACTGCTGTGTTCAGAACCTTGAAATATTTATGAAAAAAATCCCTTGTCTATGATAGTAGTTCAGAGGAGACAGTCTGAGACATGATAGTCAGGATTCCTGATGTGCCAGGATAGCTCTTTTTCCCAGTTGTATGTGTGCTGTATTCACCCTGGGACTAGGATTGCTGATGTTCTGCAGGAATCTGTTCTGGAATACCTTGCTGCAGGCAGTGGAAAAAACTCCCAACATTGGCCAGGTGTTATGTGCCCAAGGACACCATTGCCAGGAAGAAGATCGTGATCTGCCCAAGTAGCCTCTTAATACAGCCTGGCTTCGTATAAAGTTTAATTTTATGTGTGAGTCTGCTCTGAAACTGTTGAGGTGCAAATACGTGTTTCCTTTTGGTGACTACTATAAAGTTTGTAACTTCTGGTAGAAGGGCAAAGTGGGTTGCTGAGCACAGTTTCATACATAACTCTTCAGCAAGGTTCCTGAAGCTTGCCAGTCAAGTTTAAATTGCTAAATTTCTTATTGCAGCTTTTTGTCTGCAAGTACTATCATGACATCAATTCTGTGTTGAAGAATTTGTATGTTGGCCTCTCATGTAGAAGTGCTAAAAGTAGCAGAAACTTCTGAGGATTTTAGCCGTCTTTTTTGACTTGTCTAATTCTTTGTTTCATAGCCTCCATATATGAATTTTCTTTGCGGTAATAGAATTCTGTTACTCAGCGAACACTTAGGTGTTTAGCAAAGAAAGCTGATTAAAACATAAAGGGGAAATTTCTTGCAAGTAGGTTTTTTAATTTTTCTCAGCTACCTTCACTGAATTTTTTTAAAGGCACTTGTTAATCAAGTCTTTTTAGCAGTCTAATCTGGTTTTCTCAGCAATGCTGCTGACTTGCCTTTCTCTCTGAAGGGGAATCTGGACCTTTACATGTCCTGTGGTTTGCAAATGCTTTTTGGGTTTTATTTTGTTGGGTTTTTTTAATACATCCTTTGAGAAGAAGGCACGTGCTGGTAATTGCAAGGTTTCCACCTCAAAACTCTTATCACTTGAAAGAAATTCATGGAGTCTTACTTATTTTGGATGAACAGAAGCATCTTAATAGCATTTTCATAGAAAAATATGATGTTGATGGTGCACAACCTTGTGATCTGAAACAAGGAGAAATAAGAACTCTAAATCTACTCGTGAGGTTTAGTGGCATATGTACAATTCTGATTTCCCATCTGTCAGATCACTATGAGGTGTCACAATGGTAAACTCAGGAGCACTCTCCTTGCAATGTCTTTGTGTTTCAGGAAGGCATTCCACTGGTCTTTTTATGGACACTTGCCTGGTTTTAGGCCTCATATGTCATATGGATTTCTGCCTTGGATCTCACAAAGTTCACCTTTCTCACAAAGTTGAAGATTTTTAATGGTTTTGTATATGCATATACACATGTGCATATACATGTATGTATGTGTATCTGTATGTATGTGAGATATCACCAAAATGAACTTATAATGTAGATTTTTACCACTAATTTAAAATCCTGTTTATTGTTTATTACTTCGCTTCATATGTCATTTCACAGATTGAAAGCTCTACGTATGCCATCTGACAAAAAGACCAAAACCCACTGCAAGGTCTTTTGTCTTGTTATAGGTAATATGATGCCAAGTGTCAGGAATTGTTTTTCTCTATAGCCCAAAGCGGTTTGAGGGGAGGAAGCCATCTTAATTCTTGTATTTGGAAGATGGGGCTAATAACACATATTTTTGAAAAGTTGTACAAAAGTTGTTAGGATCTACCCCACTCTTCCTTCCTTTTTTCTTTTTAAGATTGACTTTCATTATTGTTTCAGTCAAAATTCGGAAACCAGACTCTGGCTGTAACTTCTACCCTTTAACACAGAAATACTGTACTTGTACAAATTTACCATAAAATTGAAATATCAGGAAAATAAATACTCAAAGCAGTGCCTCAGGACTAAATTTTGCTCTGGGTTTTGGACCCTTGCATTCCCACCAAGTGGAATTTCAGGACATGAGGGTACAGTAGTACTAGTGTGTTTGCATATATGTCTAAAACCAGAGAAAGATCCTGAAGGCACTGCAGATGTACAAAGCCATACATTAGAAAAAAGCCCCAACAAAACAACATCACAGGAACAGCCATTTTTTAACTGATTTATACAATGTGTTGGATTTTATAAACTTGGTGATGTGGTTTTTCTTTTTAATTCTCTGGAGAAAGGCAGCAGATTGTGTGATCCCCGGAATTTAGAACTATTCAAAAAGTGAAGTTGGCAATAATTGCATTAAAAGTTATTTTTATAAATGGAATCTTATTTTCAGACTGGATCAAATATGTTACATCAGTTGGTGTTGTATTAAGGAAGAAATTGATTTATTAGCCTCTGATAGAAGTGGCATAGTTTCCAAATTTACATGGGAAAAATGTGCTACAAAATACTTTTATTTTTACTTAAACCAAACCAATTTTCTATAAAAATTGTTTAAAGTTTGTTCTGTGTGGCTTGATTTTTCTCCTTGGGTGTCAAAATTGGGAGAGTGTTAAACTAGCCTGGCAAAATTGTTATCATTTTGTAATTTTAGTAATTTTTGGGAAACCTTATTCTGACTATATCTAACTGGTGCTGTCTGCCGTATTAGTGTGGAAGCTGTTTTTTTGCTAATGTGAGTCTTAAATTATGCTATTACTGAGTTTATTTAAAACTCCTGACCACAAATACAGAAATGTAAATGAAAAGTGTAAAAATATGAAGGACCACATTTTGGTCCATTTAAACCAGACAGCTGTGCTTTGTAAACAAATGTAGGAAGGTAGAGCTTGTTTCATCTTGCATTTTTTCTGTATGGGAAACCTGACCTGGTAATTCAGTTTTTAAGTTGAGGGAAATGTATACAATGGTGTTCTGGTTCCAGAAGACACTGTCACAAGCACTTCATAAATGCATTCGGTGTTCTGAAAAATGGAAGTGTTCAGATGAATTGAGAGATTCTATAGAAAAAGCACTTTGAAATTAGTCCCTCTAGAAATTAACAATTCAAGTGGCCATATTTAAAACAGGTTTAAACATTCAGAACATAAATAATACAGAAATAATATGTACATAAATAATACAGAAGTATGCATAAAGCCTTAAAATAAAAACCAAACAAAACTCAGACCTAGCTGCTAAAATTAGAGGATTTGCTGTCTCAAAATAAGGATGTGAAGAAGTAGCTAAGACAATGTACTTAAATGCCATTTGTGTAGTATCTTTGTTCTTAAGTTTTAAAAGATTGTGTAAGGATTTTTAAAAACCACCAAAAACCAAAACCTCAGCAACCCACATTCCGAGACTAATGAGGTCTCTCAAAAATGGTATCAGATTTTAAATGTTTCATTTTATATAATGTATCTTTGTCTGGGACCTTTTCTATAAAGAGACACTTATGGTTGGAGATGGGAACACAGTCAGTAGTAAACACTGTCACCAGCGCAACCCCCCATAGTTTTACACAATTGATTTGCAAATCAAAATGCAAGATTCAGGAATGAACTCAATGTAAGAATTCTGGCTTTTCAGCAAGAGCCACTAGTGTCGAGCATTTGCTGTACTTGAGCTCTGAAGAGGCAAGTATAGGGCCCAGCCACTGTAGTCACTTTATTTTGTACCATCTTTGTACATTCCTGTTGTATAGCTGGAGTTGTAGTTTTAGAGGGCCTTTGTGCTGTTGTAATGTCTGAATAGTATTTAATACTAAAATTTATTATAATTTGCTGGAACTGCCGCTTACTTGTGCAGTGTTACAGTAATTCACAGCCCAGTTAGTGATGCAATTGTATACCAAAAGCAGTTTGAATAACTATAAATGTTTATGTAACTGTACTCAATGAATATGAAGGTCTTGTACTGTATAATGGTGATGAGTTTTGCCATTTTAGTAATTTAACTATATTCAGTTTTCAGATTATGAACTCCAGGTTGCACTAAATTTGTCCTTGTTTTAGCAGTGGCTTAAAATAAAACACATTTCACTGGCTTCAGGAGCACTGTCATTTCTTTTAAATTCATGGAATATTATCTTTCTTTTCAGCTAACACAGCTAACATTGGTCTTGGTCAGTGGTTGCTTGAAGAATGGTAAATAGTGCGTCAGTAGATGGCATACTTCCTACAGAATTAACTTGGTGTATGGGAGGAATGTGAGAACACTGTTGTGCCTACCACCTTTGGGTTGAAAGGTAAAGCCATAGTTCCATTTACATGAAGTAAGGCATCGTTTGGGTTCCGTGAGGAGAGATTGGGTGAGAAATCCACCCTAATACTTCAACACAAGTAGGGTGAAATAAGCGGTTTACCTCAATCTGAACTTGCCTAGAGCCTAGGTTAGGGAAGTTGGATTGATATTTCCATGTGGACTGATGCTGGTCTTTAGCACATTGATCAGTATTTGGGGAACCAGCATAAAAAACAGCTTGAGTCTTCTGGACAAATGCAGACATACACTGCTAATAAAAATTTTGTATGAATCATGAAGTTTCATATGCTCATTTAGAATCCTCAAATGTTTTGGTATCTTGTGGAATCTATCAAACAATGTATTGTCGGGTACCCCAAAATAGTAATGCTGAACAGAGATGTTGCACACAGATATGGTTTCTAAGATTTAGAAGAGCAGCTATCGCAAATGCCTGTCTTAATGTTTTTTGATGTATATGGTGTGAATCTACTAATCTCAGCTGGGTTTCATTTCAGGAATTAAGAAATCTTTGCTGAAGCTACTTTTAATCCAGCAAGCATACACAATCCAGCAAGCATGCAGTGGTTTAAAGGAGTTTTCTGTAGTTTTACTTCCAAAAGGAGTGTTCTTTTGTTACATTACCATATCTGTTTCAGAGATTTCTTTTGTCTAACTTCAGTCAGGTAGAAAATACATGTTAACTGAAGCAAGTAAACATTTAACTTACTCTTAAAATATTGTACAGCCAAAAAATGATGGGTGGAAGTTTGGGAACAAAAAAGGAGATTTTTGTGAAGGGAAAGAGGAGGATATTCATGTGGAAGATTGGTCTGAGCTTTTCTCTTCCTGCCTGGACTTTATTTTTCTTTCATTCAGCAGTCTGGTTCTGGCTGGCTTTATTCAACCACAGAACAGTATCCATGCACTTTGTTTAACCTTGGCGTATTAAATTGAGAGTTAAGTCTCCAGCTATTCTGTAGTCTTCGCCCAGCGTGTGCTGCTCCTGCTGCTGTTGCTCAGACCTTTGTCTCACTCCGTAGCTTGAGCTTCTGGTGTGACTAAATTCTGTGCTGGTTACTGCTCTGAGCCTCTGATTGGAAGGTGGCTACAGAAAGTGAGTCATGCCAAGGCTGAGGAAGTGTACCCAGAGCACTAACCTTACTGGTTATTGAGCACCATATTAATCAAATGCTGTCTCTTCCCCTGCTGTTAAGGCAAACCACAAAGCGTGTGACTTCTTGGGGCAAGGGAACTAACCATGACAAGCATGAGACTGTGCCTGTGGTCAAGGTACAGGCTATCTAGTCCATGACCACGCAACACCTTTCCATGGGAATTGCAAAGACTGAAATTGGGCCCTTTATGTAGTCAAAATCCACAGGCTGTCTTGCCTTCATTCCTCCAAAAGTTGCTAATGTTTCTGGGACTGTCAAGGAGCTTTGTGTATTTGAGTGAGTTTGTTTTGGTTTGTTTTAATGAAAAATGGGAAAAGAGAAAATCTGTACAATTCACTTCACTTGGTTTCCTGAAGTTCTAGTGCTTAGGCCAGGAATAAGATCAATATCAATAAAAGAAATTGTGTGATAATGTGATATTTTGTTTTTCTGCCATCTGCCCTTGTAGCCCACTTATTGCCAATCTCTTATTTTGTACAGCCTCCACCTAGTGTAACCTCCAAGTCTCCTCCTACGCTTTTCGTGTGGCTGTTGGTAGTTTCTACTTTTTTCTGACCCTTGTCCATTCTTGTAGCATGGCTCTTCTCTTCTGCTTCTTTCTTGACCCTACTCTGTTGTCCTGATATGACTTCTGGCCTTATTCTTGGCTGGTGAAAGTGGTTAAAAACCAGCAAGGGGAGTCTTCTCAGCTGGGAGGCTATGGAATAACGCTTGCCTACCAGAAATCGTCAAGCAGCGAGGAAGAGCTAAACTTGATTTTGGCTGAGTTTTTCACTCCTGTAGGAAAGTAATCTGTGGTTGCTTTGGTTTGGAACACAGCTTGCTGCTTGCAAAACCCTTAGATTTTATGCTGATCTGAAAGTAACTTTTTAGCTGATACTGAAGTATAATGTAACTCCAGCATACTGCATTATTCGTGCAGATGTGTATTCAGTGTGCTGCATAACAGCAGCTTCCAGACACATGCAGGGCAAAACCCATTACTTTTGAAAGCTGGCAAAATCCAAGCTGTCTCTCACACATCAGGTCTCGGTTTAGCTGGATAGTAACTTTTACTGACAAACAGTCTCTGTTTCTGAGAAGAACTTGTTTTTATAATTATTGCCCCATAATGCTGTGCTCTGAGAAGATGCTGAAGCTCAATAGATCAACCACACAAAATCAGACGTACTATTCGTGCTGCTACAAACATGCTAACATGGCATGGACAGAAACACAACGATGAGGCAGCTCCGCTCACTGGAAGTTGCAGATTTAGAAGAGATGCATAATGTGTCTCTAGGAAACTAAAATATGACTCTGTGGAAGCCAGACTGTTAAAGAAGCTTACCATAAAGTTGTTGTGTAGAGAAATTGTGTCAACAAATGGCAATATTCATCAGTCCTGTAGAATGCAACTCTTTAAGTTATGCAGTATGCATAAGAGAGGGGTTAGAGTTCACAGCTAATCTATTGGAGTTGAAAGGCACTGGGCATAAAAGAGCTTCCAAGCTAACTGTTGCAGAGCTGTGAGATGTTTAGCTAATATTTCTGTGGCAACAGATCATATGTATTTTTCATCCTGTTAGTTTAGGAGGTTCAGAGTTTGGCTTACGTCCTAATTAAATGATATATACTGCGACGTATCTTCAGGGTGGTCACTCATCAAAGGGTTAAGCCTGAGATATCATGACAAGCCTAGTACGTGCTGGCATCTTCAACAAAACCTCCTTTCCTGTGACTGCCTGAGAAAATAAAGAGGTGGGTGTTGGAAATTCCCCAAGGAGTCTGCAGGGCCCTCATCAGTATGATCCAAATGCTTTTGAGAGGCTTGTGGAGGCATGGTTTCAGAGAAGGAGTAATGGTAATTTATGTTTAAAATTGTTTTGTGAGGGGTTTTTCTCCTTCAAGTATTGAAATGCCACTGCTTATGGTATGTGCCCATCTTGTTGTGTTTAAAATCTGTGTTTATTTGCTGCAACTGTTAAGAGAAAATTTAAGTACATGAAATCATCCTCACTGCAGTCATCCAAATTACACTGAGTGGTGGTTTAGATTAGTTAGGGAAATAACCATTAATCTGAATACATGTCAGCAATGAGAAGGTTGTTGCCATTGTTAATTTTTAATTTTCTTTCTTAAAATGTGGACCTCTTTTCAATAATTAGACTGGAAGTGCACCAAAGCTCATGTAATTTTAACTAATTAACAAGAAGAAAAAGAGAATGAACTGTGGTCATAACCACAGTTGACCCTGGCAGGTCACTTAAATTGAATATAAATTAATTGCCTGCCAACTGCCTTCTGTTTGTAAGTCCAATATTTAAACACATACTTGTGTCATAGATTCAACATCTGGTTTTACGTTTGCAGTGTTGGACTGAAAATGACGAACACTCCTTGTATTTGCATTTTTCTCATGCTTCCAAATATAATAAACTAGATATTTTACAATTTCTGATTCTTTCATTTAATAAAGCTTGAAAATGGTGTGCCTCTTCAGGCAAATCCAGAAGTCATTCAGATACTGTCCCAAACTGGTTGCAGGTAGTAAAGCCCTCATAATTTGGAAGCTGAACACATTGTAAGACGAATCCTTGTCTCTGTTTTGGAAACCTTTCTGTGGTGAGTAGTAAGGATGAAATGTCTCTCTCCCTTTTCTAGATGATGACTTACCTTCGAGGTGGTAGCAAACCCATGGCTATTTGGCTAGAAGGTATCAGAGTTCCCAAAGATAACATGAGAAATGCAAGGATCTAAAAGTTACATATGATGGTATCCTCTGTATTGTTTTCCCAAGATAAACATTGGCATAAAAAAGCAGTAAAGAGTGTGCTAAGGTTCATGATGTCTATAGGGTTATGCTTGGCTGGAATAAGGGAATTCTCTATGCAGCTCTGATACGGGAATCCAGGCAGTTTTTTGGGTATGTGTCCTGTCTTATGCCTCTTTGTTTCTCATTTTGTGAAGCTGACTGAGACTTGCTGCCCTTTGCACAGGGAGCAGGTAGGAATTGTTTCCCTCTCTCTTCCATATGAAGGAGTAATCTCCTGCCAAGCTGAGTTTGATTGATGAGGCTCCAGGGAAAGAGGTCACAAGCAGAGGAAAATGTGTGACAGATGGATGTTAACAGGCATGTTAGGAGCTGGTCATGAATTAATTGAGGTGCACATAGCTAATTCAACCACTAATTAACCATCTCTTGAGAAGACCTAAAGTAACCATTTCAGAATTGCAGTCCTCTCCCACTGAGAATGTACTGGTTATGGATTGCCACAAAATTGTGTCTTCAAAGGTAAAAATGTTCTTTGTGTTTGAAAGAAAAAAATAATACTGTAACTATAGTTATATAAATAAATGGGTGCTATTTCCTGCTCGGTGTATGGGAGTTAAGATTGAAAATGCTTCCTGTTAGACTTAAAATGGGTTCTAACGCCTAAAGCTCCTTCAGAGAATGGTTCTTCATAGACTTGTGAGCAGAAGGGAGGCCTTTGGGATGGTACTCAAGCACAGATAATGGCAACAAGGAGATAAAACCATCCTGGCTGTGCTACTCACCTGACAAATACCGTGTTCTCGAGAAAGCCACAAAAATGTTTTGAAGAAAGCAGCATAACCACTCTACTGCTGGTGGTTTGGTGAACCTCACGAGGTGGCCCGCAATCGGATGTCAGCCATACTTTCCAAACGGCAGATGGGCTGGTCAGTGGTTTGACATGGAGTGCAGCCAGGCTTGTGCTTTGGCTCCAGGTAACCCCACCACAACCTGTTTGTGACATTTGTTCTGTTTTTATGGTTAGCAGTGGATGTGTTGTTTGAGCTGGACCATCATAAGCACCCTCATGATGGGCTACTGTATGCAAACTGCCCTGAGCCGTCTTAATCTCTATGACTGGACCTCGTGTAAATGCTAACCCCTCATATTTTTGCCCTCATTGAAACACATACTTCTGATGCTATGGGCTTGCATGGTGGTGAACTTTGCCAGGTTTTCAGTGAAGGCCAGTATGTTAGATTATAGTAAATGTAGTGCATGTTTCTTTCTGTAGCTTGATAGCTGTAATTTGTTAGCTAGAAATGCACTGTTACATACATACTGAGGTTTTGTGGATTTCCTGGCTTCGTTTTTACAATGAGGACAAGTGATTAATCATGTAACGTGTCTAGTGATGAGTGGGTACGTCCGGTCCGGTTCTTGCTGCTTTATATTACTCTGGTTTTTAATACCTCTCTAGTTTGTACATGGTTTTAGACTAGCTCTTCTGCTCAAATTTAATCTTTGCACTAATCACTGACAATCTAACAGATTTTTAAGGAGAAAAACGACACGAAACTAAGACTTTAAAATGTGATAGACTACCTCTACTAAGATTGGGTTTTTTGGAGTTATAACCTCTTAGTAGGTAGAAGGTTTCAAACGTACATGTCTCTTACATTAAGGGTGAACAGACAGCCCTGGATATCCAAGGTAAAGTTGTGCTTTTTGACATTTTAAGCAGCAAACCTTTCTTATCAAATTCTTGCCTGTAAGATAGATGCATCATTATTTTCAGTAGTCCTAAGTGAGCTTCCACATCTTCCACCTGCCTCCCAACCTGACTTGCCCTTGAAGAAAATACTTTGTACCAAAGCAAAATCAGAGTGTCCACATTAGCATCCTCTCATAAGTAATGTTCAGGGGCCATGTATCCTCGAAATATGAATTAATTTTTAGTTACTTATATTCTTCTGCATCTACTTTTAATCACTTTGCTCTAGAAATTACAGTAAAACTGGGCTCACAACTGAGTTTACTTTTAAAATCCTGCTTTGCTTTAACACCCTGTCACCTTTCATCTCACCATGGGTAAGAGCAGAAATTCCAGATTATTACAAATGTTACAATTAAGGTTGTGATTTCAGTGCTAGATATAAAAGAAAACACACGGTTACCCAGCTGTGAAGATGACAGTGGTGGGTTTCTGCAAAGGGGATTTTCCCATTTGATTAGTGTTGCAAGAGAATGAGAAGAGCAGTTGGCTGAGGGGTGGATGAGGTTACCCACAGGCACCACTGGTGCACTCAAGATGGCTCGATTGCTGTGTTGCGGGGATATGGGTCAGTGAAAAGGCGTAGATTACTGGAACAACAAAAAGGTGTTGGAGCTGGGGAAATCTAAGTGACAGCAAAAAATAGGCTGTCAGAAAAAACATACATCTGAGTTGTAATGCAAAACCAAACCCAGACAATTTTGCTGTGAGAGCTCAATAATGGTGGAGAAGGAAGGGAGATAAACACACTTCTTAAATTCACAGTTGCACAAAGCTTTTGGATTACTTGGAGAGATGCGTTTGTATAGACATCACAGATGGTCGCAGTCTACATATTTCAAAGACGAAACTGGATGCTAAAGGTTTTAGTACTGATTTCCAATTAGATAATTATTTAAGCTGTGAATTCATTCTTAGTTACTGGAAAATCTTTTAAGCCTTAGTTACTGACTGTTGCTAAGAACATATCAGAATGAAGCTTATAAGGCTTGTTATTCCAGTGACTATTCTTGTCTTGAGCTTTTATAAAAACCAATGTATCTGACAAATCAAGACGACTTACGGATGGCTGAGAGGGAGACATCCAGTGTCCTTACTGCTTAACAGAGAGGCGATTTTCTATAGAAATTTCCACATATCCTCCAAAGCCTGGCCTCTGTAAAAGGGGTCAATAAAATGCATTTGTCAAAATGAATGCCTGTTTGGAAAATAGCCACATTGGTACACTAACGGGTAAGAATCCAGAGGAAAGTAAATTGCTAGGGCTCCTCACTGGATGCTGGCTTTTTTTTTTCTTTCCTAGTTTCAGAGTCAGAAATAAACGCACAGAAACGTCATCAGATGTATTTTATGAGACTGTGAAGTTGCTGGCAGAATGTAAAGCAGTGTGTTTATGTAAGCAGAATCTGTTTCTTCTGCTAGAAGCTAATTTTACAGCACTTCACTTTTATTTTTCAGAAACCTGCAGGACAATGTCTTTAGCCTGTGCATGAATACCAGTATTTGACAATACAGTAGCCCACACTGCTTCATGCTGAAGATGGCATTGTCAGCCCAATAGAGGAAAACAGGCGTATCCCAGCCTAAGGCTGCCTTTGTTGGTTTGTTTTCCCTCAGGTTTGAAGGCACCATCGGTGGTCAGGCTGAGGATCTGTTCAGTGATGAGTCCAGTTCAGAAAGCTACCCCTACTGAAAACTTCTGCAGTGAACTTCGGAAGGGCTGGAATACCTGTTCTGCTGCTGCATATTTTTATTTTCTTACAATATCTCTTCCATTCCTTTTGGCATGGCTGACAGCAGCAGAACTCCAGCCAGATGAATAGTCAAGCCAAGATATTTTTTCAAAGAGGGACATGGAAAGACACTTTCCAAAGCATTTAAATCTTAATTTCAGAAATGGGACAGAGACCGCCTTTTGGCAGCTCTGCTGCAACTGTTTATGCATTTTCTCTAAAGCAGCTTAAACAGAAAGTTTAAAATGCATAGGCCGGCATAAAGGAGAGCTGGGAAGATGCCCGTTTATGGGATTATAGTCTGGCTGCTGCTCTTTTTTCTATTGCTCATTCCACTGATATTCCATAGGATAGTCTGCAGCAAGTAGATGAGGATTGTTTAAAACCCTAAAGGTGAATTTTGCTGGATAGTCTAGCAGGGAGGACCACCTTTTGGGCTGCAAGACCTTGGTGGTTTAAACCCACCCTAAATGAGACAGGGAACAATGTTCTTTCGAAGAAGCAGGTATGTGAAAAACAAGGGGCATCTTAGTTGTCTTCTGAAAGGGTCTATATGTGTCTGGTTCTTTCAGGCATTGCTTGAGAAGACTGGATCTGGCTTCCCTAGTGAATTTAGTGAGGTTTTCATAGAATCATAGAACAGTTAGTGTTGGAAAGGACCTTAAGATAGTCTAGTTCCAACTCCCCTGCCAAAAGCAGGGACACCTCACACTAAACCATGCCACCCAGACCCCTTCTCTCTCCAGTTTATAATTGCACCTGAGATTGGGGTATAGCTGAGACCAGCTGATCATAAAACCTGCAATACAATAAAAGGCTTGTACTTCAAAAGTAAACTCCTATCTGAGCTGAAATGTTGTTTGTGAGAAATGTAGGCACATAGAGGGAGAACCGTCTTGCTTGGAGGACTGCAGCATATGTTGGAATCAGTTGCTGTAAGTTCCCTGTAGTAGTCAGTGAAAACAAAACCAGAGAAGTCTCCTTCTAGGGCATGATTCATCTCATTTACATGTAGACATTTGAAAACAGATCAAATGAATTGGGCTCTATTTCTTTTAACCATAAAGGAGTCTGTATTACTAGCTAATGTGTTGATATGTATCACAGAACAGCCCAGGTTGGACGTGATCTTGAAAGATCATCTGGTCCAACCTTTTGTGGGAAATGGAGCCGCAATGAGGTTATCTGGCACGCTGTCCAGTCGCATCTTGAAAACCGCCATTGATGGGAACTCCACCATGTCCCTGTGGAGGTTGTTCCAGTGGATGACTGTACTCACTGTAAAAAATTTCTTCCTTATAGTGGGATGATTATATGGTAATTGATGTTAGTAGAGATGAATCTTGTTCTGGGCATCTGTCCCTTTGGCTCAGCTGTTCAGTCCCACAGGATATTTGCACTAAATTTCTGTCTACATGACCTACTTGCGGGACTATTTTGGGGGCCAGGTCTGAGATACCTGTATTACTGGAAGAAACTGGGAGAAGGGAATGGACATTGATTGTGATCAGTGCTTGAAGTGGACTTGCTTGTTAATGAAGAGATGCTGTTGAGCAGAAAATGGACTGGAGTTTTTTACTGTGGGACCTTATTCCTAGGATGGCTGCTATAAAAGGACTCTGCATTGTACTCTCTGGGGCAAGTGGTATTTATAGACAGCTTGAATTTGCCTGCAAGAGGCAATATAGAAAACTAAATGACTAGTTCTGGGACTGTTCTAGCAGGGAGAGTGTAAAGAATTAAAGCATGTTAGAAAATGAAGCTTATTTGGGCGTTCCTGAAGAATCTACCTTTGGTTACCAGACGACTCAATGCAACTGTCAGCTCATCCTGCGTTACTTTTTCCCCAGTCCTTATGACTCAACTAAGTATTTTGATAGAAAAGCATGACTGCTTAACTTTATTTCCACCAAAGGACAATTCCAGAAGTCTCTAGCCATAGCAGAGAAAGTAATTAAATCCAAACAAACAGCGGAATGGACGTACTTGCGTTCTTTTCCATCCTGCTCAGTTATCAGTGGTCTAGAAATATTGCAAAAATTCCATGGGTAACAAAGTTAATCTTAAAAAAAACAACCAACCAAACGAAAAATCATGTCTATGAAGTGAAAGACCTATTTATTTTACATTTTATATAAATATATATATTAAAAAAAGTATTCCGATAATGCAGAAGAACATGTCCTGGAGCTGTGAGAGGCTGTCTCAACAAGGAACCTCAGCCCCTAGCATTGGAGGCCTGGCAGGAGGCAGTAAACCATATACTCCTTGGGATGAGTGATTATTAGTGACAAACAAAAGCAGTTTTGGCAACCCCAGTCTTTCGACACTCATGAGTCAGGACCCCAACCAGTCAAAACTCAGATGTGCAAAGAACGTGTTCTGTGTTGTTTTCATTTCCTTGCTGGTGGTTGAGCATGCAGGGGTCACTCACATTTTTGTTTTCTTTTAAGATTTTGAGACAGTGAGTGGATTCATACTGTTGAGTGTTAGGGAGAGGGGAAAGGCGAGTTATCATGATACCTATGATGAAACTGCAGAAGGTTGCAAACCCACATTGTTTTGAACCTGAGAGTCCTTTCCATTTGCTAACTAAAGATTCATGATGGCAATGGATATGTTTGTTAGCCACAGTTAAGAGTTGCTTGGAAATTCTCTGTTTGAAATGGAAAGTGTGGTTTTCATAAAATCAAAATTTACCACAGCAAAATGGTTTAATTTCCTTCTTTTTTTTTTTTTTTTTTTTTTTCCCTGAAATGTTTCCATCAACACATAACATTTGTTGCCTCAATTTGGGAATACCCAGGGTGCTTGGTGAGTTGCTTGATAGAACCCAAATGAAAAAACAGTGATGATGAATTTAGTATTAATGTTAACCCATGTACTCTGAGATGCTGAAGAAGTTCCTTTCTGAGTTCTAGAGCTCCATTGTTTTCAGAGGGCAGAGCTTTCCAGTTGACATTCAAGGCTCATGACATACTACAATTTGTCTTCTCTATGTGATGCATCACAGACATCTGTATCTGTTACACAGCTACGATTCGACCTGATAGCCTAGATGGGTGTCTGAGCTGTAACTTCCCCAAAATGCAGTTTTCATGCTTTTTCCCCTGTTTGGAAATGTGAAGAGATTTGTTGGACATATCCAGTTTTCTCACTAGGCAGAAATCCTCTTTTTGGTCAGCTGTGTTCCTAAGTACTAATGAAGATGTTTGCATAAAGATATTTCTGCATATAGATTTTTGAAAAGCTGTTCATTCTGCCTACTCACAATATGTGTCTGGTTATCAAAATCACACAAAATATTTCTTTTTCTGTTTAAGAACACTTAGAGCCAGATAATACTGAAAGCAAATAATGTATTTCTGGCTGAATTTTTGGATAAGCTAATATGTTCTGAAGTGCTTGAAATGTTATTGACTTTAACATCTTCACAAATTTGTAAGAGCTCTTCAAATATTTGTTAAAAAAAAAAAAGATCCCACAGGAATCTCAGGTTGTACTTTTGTTTGTTCCTTCTCTTTTGTAAATGACTAGACTTACAAGATGATTTATTCACCAAATTGCCTCAGCTCCCACTGTATCCAATGGAGGGACAGAGGCATTTCCAAAAGAAGATGAGGCAACTTTCCCAAGGTTTGAATTGGCTCCTGCACGTACTTGCCCATTTCCAGAGACAGTGGAAGGATTTTAAGGATATGTCTACATTGCCAAATAAAAAGAGCTGGGAAGTGAGCTTGAGCACTGAGCCCCAGACTTCCACATTATTGAAGAGTTGGCTTGCTCTCCAGTGCTGTTTCAAGCATCCCTCAGAGGGTGTCCCCAGGGCAAACCTGCTTAGATTTGTGCAGTGAGGACAAAGGCCTGTCTGGATCTCAGATCCCAGTTTGGGCACATGGCCTTCCTTCATTTATCCCTTAAGACACAAAATTGTATGGAAGTGATGGTAATCTAACATTGGTAGGTGCAAAACTCAATGCTCTTTGGAAATCTTGTCCAGATACAAGCAAATTCCTACTTTCCTCTATCAACAATTCACCTTTTGCTTTAAATCAGACACTTCTGAGTACTTGTCTAATTTGTCAGTTTGTGTACTCCTGGGTCACTCATGAAAAACTCAGCTGACAACAGAGTCCTCTCATTTGCAGGGCCTACAATACTTGGAGGATGAGCTAGGAACCAAGAATTTAAAGGAATCTGTAATCAAAGTAAAGGGAAACTGCAAATAGTTTTCATCTTTAAAAACATTGCTCAGGATGTCACATGTTAGGTGGGCATGAGGGGTACGGCACCTACATTTAAAAAAACCCAATTTTTGAAATCTTGGAAAGCTTTGGCTACAAAAGCACCCAAGAAAAGGAGAATGAGAATGGTGATTCAGAAACCCATCTGCACCTCAGCAGTTCTGTTGGGAAGAGGCAAAGCGATATGTAATCCTAATCTTTAAAGTTTCCTGTTGACTGGTCACTCCTAAAGAGGAAGAGCGGATGGCCTTCAACAGTATTTCAGATCAGACTCTTCTTTTATCCTTTAGTCAATCAAATTAGTCACAGTTCTGCTTTAAAATAACAAAACAAAATTCTATGTGGTTTGAGCTTCAATTGTTTTGAATTCAGGTTTTCTGTTCCTTGGACTGGTCTGGTCCTCCAAACTCTTCTCTCCATGACTTCCTTCTTATTCCTCCCTCTCTCTTGCTGTCATGTGCAATCATCTTGCAGCAATTAGCAGATGTTGACCTGGCAGTCATTAAGAGTTGCATATACTTCTTATGCTTGGTGATTACATGCTGGTTAAGCCAGACCATGTAGGACTCTTTGACAAACCCATAACATCTGTGTCCTGCCCTGCCATATCATTAGAATATATATATTCACAGAGTATGATGCACTACTGGCTGGGAGTCCGAACAACAAACCATAAATAGGAGAATGGCTTCCCTCAGTACATTATCATTATTCAAAAAACAAAACCTCAGTTGTTTTTGAGGACCTTTTTGGTTTCTCTAAATTTCTCGATGGATATGGCTTTCTACTAGGGATTGATGACAGAGGTGCGCATCTGTTGTCATCTTAACCACTAAAAACCCTGTGCCCTGTCTGCGGTACATGACATCCTCCCTGTGTCTCCTGTTCCCTTTTCCGCCCCACGATGCACAGTCGGTCCTGGCAGTCTGTCAGGAGGACAGGCAGTCGCCAGCAGCTCATCTCCTCTCTGCTCAGGCAAGCTGTTTAAGCTTTATAAGGATGCTCTGTTAATACAAACAAACCCTGTTACCTTGAGGCACGAGGAATTAATGTCTGTTATTTATTAGTGCATTTTGACTCCAACAGATTAAATCTCTGATGCAACCAGGCATTCACTAATTACAGGGCTAAATATAGCATGGGTTTTAAAACTCTCTAAATGGGGAGATGTTTAAGAAGTTAGTCAGCCTGTTAAATGGAATCTGCGGACCATGGAAGTCTTGGTGCAGATGTGTTCCCATAGTTTCATTAATATGAGGTATTTTAGACTGTATATACAGGAAAAGGTGGACACATTGATCTCAGCCCAGTGAGAGGAATCAAAACTGTGTAACTGCAGCTGATGTTTTTCTTTCTTTGTCCCTTCAAACGAAGCACAATATCTTGCTTTTCCACACAGTTAACACTCAAGCTAGACAGTGCTTTTGCTTGCTCTGAGGGAAACTGAGGGATAGATTCTTTTTTCCTCTCTCTACAGTGCAGCTACAGCAGTGATTGTGGATGTGGGAGAGACACTTGGGTTGCAGCAGCTCAAAACTATTTTCTCTTCTTACTATCCTGCTTTTCCATTAATTTCCTAGGTTTTAATAATATTCAGTTTCTTTCAAGATTTATTTTATAGAAACTTACCCAGAGTGTTACTGGGTCCACAAAATATTGTGTGGATAGATTTTAACTGCTGCAAAT
>JBCJKH010045350.1:24641-64468 GCA_039877255.1 Loriculus beryllinus | reverse complement strand
GGCAGTGTTCAAGGCCAGGTTGGACAGAGCCTTGGGCAACATGGTCTAGTGTGAGGTGTCCCTGCCCATGGCAGGGGCATTGGACTAGATGATTTTAATGTCCTTTCCAAACCTAGCTATTCCATGATTCTGTGATTCTATGATTTTATGAAGGAGTCAGTGTAGCACTAACCCAGCAGGGACCAGGCTGCCCCATCCCTTCAGGTCCCTCTTCCCTGCAGGGTCATCATCTGCCTGTGCACCAGGTTCACCTGCATCAGGGCCCCAAACTCTCAGCTATCTGCAAGTGCTTTGTGAGTGGGAATGGCTCAACCTTGACAGTGTTTGCTGCCTTGCAGGCAGGTGGTCCCCAGACCCTACCAGGCCAGGGTGGGCAGTGGGGCCCTGGCTCCTGTCGTGGATGCTGGAGGAAGGAGCACAGCCTCACTGGTAACCCTGCTTCTCTCCTTGCCTTTCAGAAACACCCAGGGGTCTCACACTGTCCTTGGCACCAACGTAAGTGTGCATGGGGCTACAGGAAAGCACTGTGGTGTCTGGCTGGGCATGTGTCTGCAGTGAGCAGGCAAAGCTGCTTGTGTAGAGCAGACTGAGCCCTGCAGTGGGGCATGGGGCTGTGGGGAGCCATGGCCATCGCTCGGGTGCAAGGAGCTCACAGAGGCCTGGGCTGAAGTCAGAGCGTTGCTTTGTGCCAGGGGCAACGTGTCCTGGAGCTCTGGCTGGGATGGGGAGGACACGCTGCTTGCTCCTCTGGCTCTGCACCCTTCTGTGGGGTTACTCCATAAGGCACGGTGGGAGGTGTAAGCAGTGTTTTCTCAGCTTCTTTTGGGTTTTGGGACAGTTTTCACCTAAACACTTTCTCCTTATTTTCTGTTCTTCTCCAGTGACCCAGCCTTTGGGAAGAGAAGCTTTGAGCCGATGCTGACTGTGGAGCTGTGTGGGACAGCAGGTAGGACAGGCTTTTCATTTTTTTAACTTTGCAGAAATCTTCCCTGGGAGGGGGCAAATTTATCCTAAATTGAGCCTGGTTCATCAGCTGCAGCTGAGCCCAGCTATGGGGACATATTCACCCACTGGCCCAGGACCCTTTTTTTGCTCCACAAACACAGGACCTCCCATGTGCTGCCTCCACATCTGAGCACTGCAACAGACTCAGGGGTGTGCATCTGGCATGGGGGAGCTGTTCAAAGGGCCTTCCATGGCCCATGGGGAAGAGAGAGTCCTCTGCTCCCAGCTGGGATCAGGCATCCATCTTTTGCCCCAAGTGCCAGTGGATGATGTTTTGGATGATGTGCTCAAAGCCAGTTTGGATGGGGCCTTGAACAACCTGATCTAGTGGAAAGTGTCCCTGCCTGTGGCAGGGGGGTTGGAACTAAACGATCCTTTCAAACCCAAACCATTCTATTATTCTATGGATGTGGTTGTGGGGCTGAGCAGCCTCCTTCTCTGCAGTGTCTGTGGTGCTGGGGTAGAATGGGGTAGGATGGTGGGGGCAAAGCTGACTCTTGCCCTTTGTTCGGGTGGTCTAGGTCTCACACCACCCACCACTCCGCCATACAAGCCCACTGAAGAGGACCTGTACAAGCCAGACATCACACAGGAGCTGGGGAAGGAAGATGGGATGGCCCCCAGCCCGGGCGGTGTAGGGGATGCAGCAGCCTCCCGGAAAGCCCTCAGGAAGCACCCTGAGAGGACAGAGCTGTTCGCCCACCTGAGCCGAGCTGCCGGGCGCCCCGTGCTCCCCGAGCAGCAAGGCCTGCTCAAGCGGCCCTTCTCCCGCTCCTTTGGGGACCACGACTACTGCCAGGTCATGAAGCCCGAAGCCGCTCTGCAGAGGAAGGTGCTCAAGTCATGGGAGCCCCCAGGCCAAGTGGAGACAGAGCACAAGAGGAGGGTCCCAGCTGCGCACTACCAGGGGCTGGACCTCAGCAGCAAGGAGGCTGGCAGCGAGACGCTGTGGAAGGATGGCGTCAAGCAGCTGAGAGACCAGCAGATCAGAGCCAGCTTAACAAAGCACTTTGGCTTTCTGGACAGTGCTCTTGATGATGAGGACATGGTCTTCTGCAAGACCCCTGAGTATGACACCGTCTTTGAAGATAGCTGCAGCGAGAGTGGCTCCCCTGTGGAGGAAGAGGAGGAAGAAGAGGAGGAAGAGGACCATGGCAGCACCAAGCTGTGCCTGCGGAGAAATCCTCTTTCCAGGACCAGTTTGCATTACTGTTCCCGGAGCAGGTCCAGCTCAGGGTCTTCCTGCTGCCGGTCCCGATCACCCACAAGCAGACGCACCTTCAGGTACAGGGGACCATGGGGAGGGCACGTGGGACTGTTCTTGCCCCTGCATTTTTGCGTCTGTCCGTGCCAGCCCTGGCTATCTGTGCTCTACTGGCCCAAGTAATAAAGATGCTAATTAATGAAAGAAAAACTATTGAAATAATTGGAAGCAGTACTGTGGTGTGAGCAGGGGGCAGAGCCGTGCTAGGGCTAGGAATCACCTCCAGCATTTATTAGGAAGAACTTTCCAGTGTCCTTTTCAATGTTTCTATCTCTCCTTGCCTGGCAGTGCTCCAGAGTGCCTGCCCACCTGCTGCTGCAGACCCTACGTACCTCAGTTTCTTTTTCATGCTTGAAGCTTTCTCACTGGGTTCCCCCCAGGGCTGACCTCCTCTTCCTCGCTTCCCAGGTGTGAGAACAGCGAACAGTGTCAGGGCGGGAGCAGGCACCGGGGCCAGATGGAGAAGAGACGGGAAAAGGCCATCGTAAGTGAGCAGGGACAAAGCAATCCCCAGCCCTCAGTTCATCTCCTGCTCTGGAAAAGCAGTGGTGGAGCTCATTAGCCCTGGCTTCAGCAGCCCTTGGTGCAGGGCCAGTGTTAAACAAGGAGCATAGGGGTGGAGAGAGGAGAGAAAAACCCAGTATGAAGCGGAAGCCGCTGGCGATTGGCAATACACAGAGTCCTTGGCATAGAAATGGCTGGAGCATCCCACACTGGTTCTTCAGCACAGTTGGCATTGGCAGTTAGTGGGGTGAGCTGGGGAATCCCTGAAGCTGCTCAGCTGTTACAGATGTGTTTCTGCTGCAGAGGCAGCCTCATGTACCAGGTACCCGGCGAGTGCTCATAGGTGGGAGCTGGGTGCGGGGTGGGCGTGTGGGAAATGACTTGGTCCTGTGTAATGTTGTGCACACACACGTTCACACATGCCCCTCTGGCATTGTATTTTTTCCTGCAGTGTAGTTTCATTTTGCCCCTAGCAGTTCTTGGGAATGCTTCCCAGCATCTTTACCAGGAGAAGCTGTAAAAGCTGCAAGAGTGTAGAAGTTCAAAAGAGAAGAAAGAGATGGTGGCTGCCTGAGTATGGCTGTCCACAGCAGCAGTGGTGTCTTAGGGGTGACACCAGTGAGCTATCTGGAGCGAGGACACTCAGACCCTGGAAATGCCAGGCTATGCCTGCGGCAGTGCTGCCCTCCTGCAGCCTGATTCCCAGTGCTGGTTTGCAGGGGCTCCTTGACAGCCCCACGTTTCCAGTGCTCATCAGCACCATGGAGGTGTGGGGTCATGGAGCCTGAAGCTTCTCACTTGCTTTGCCAGGGCGAAGGCCGGGTGGTGTACATCAGAAACCTCTCCAGCAGCATGAACTCCAGCGAACTGAAGAAACGCTTTGAAGTGTTTGGTGAGATCGTGGAGTGTCAGGTCCTGTCCAGGACTAACAGGTGAGTGGGGAGAGAGTCCAGGGCTCCAGCAGCTACAGGCAACCCCTCTCCCCAGGCACCATCAACACTGGCAGGATGTGCAGGGTCACCCCTGCACACAGCTGTGTGTGTGTGTGAGTGATGCAGTTGTGCCACGCCAACTCCCTTGGTCAGCCAAGCCCATGGTCTCAGTGCTTTGGGTGAAGAAATGCAGCATGTGCCCAGGTCCAAGGGCAAGGGTAGGGCCAGGAGGATGGAGGGACAGCAGGATGGAGGATGCAGTGCTGGGCAGAGCTGTGTGAAAGGGGCTCTGGGGCACGTTGCATCTTGAATTCTTTCTCTGGTTGCTCAGGGGGGATAAATACGGCTTCATCACCTACCGGTATTCAGAGCATGCCGCCTTATCTCTGAAGAACGGCACCTCACTACGGAAGAGGAACGAGCCTTCATTCCAGCTCAGCTCTGGTGGCCTCGGGCATTTCTTCTGGACCAGATATGCTGACTTGGGTAAGAAAGCAGGAGCTGCTTTTTCTGAAGCATCTCATTTATCATCACAGAGCTGTAACAGCACATTGCACTGCTGAATGCTAGTCAGGCAAGGATCTTGAACATCTTCAGAGCCTGCAGGAAAAGCCCAGCAGCTGTCTTATGGCTCATGTAGCTGCTCTTAGCTCAGTCAGATGGCTTGGGAAACTGGGGAGAGAGAAGAAAAGCAATTGGCGTGAGGACCTGGAGTGTGTTGGCTGCAAAACATAGCATTGCACCCTAGGGCTGCTGGGTCTCAGCTGACCACAGCCCATTCTGTCTCCACTGTGTTTCTACAGTGCTGGATGCTTTCCAGCAGAGAAGTCCCTTTCCAGTCGCTAGATAAAGCAATCAGCAACATTTCATTAGCCCAAGAGGTGATCTGGGTGGTTTGCTGCTCCACAGGACAGATTCACCACACTGCACAAGCATTTTTGAGCCAAAATGACAGCACTGAAATGTGCTGCAGTTGCACTAACTCTTTCTGTGCTGTATAGGCTTCTGCAGCACCTCCTGCCTCTCTCAGTGGCAGTATTTGGCAGGTCTCATTGGACCCCAGCCATTGCAGGTGGCAGGGCTGCAGCCTGAGCTGAGGGGCAGGAATGAAACCCTGTGCTAGTCCTGCAAGAGAAGTGTGATCCGGGCCTTGCTCAGCCCTGGTTGCTGTGATCTTCAGGTGTTTTGTAAACAGCACACATTTATTTCTGTACCCTCTTGCAGGGGGTGCAGTGGTTCTGGTATCCCACTTCAGGCATGAGAGACTGAGGCCCAGAAATGAAAGTGCCAAATCTTGGCTTCTTTCTGAATGCTCAGTTTGACACATGTGCCTGATCTTCTAGCGCCTTGTAATATTTCATCTGCTCAGAGCAGCAATCCCTCTGACTTTGCCCATTTTCATCTAAATAAATCCCAGAGCCCCTCATTTTGGGCAGAGAGAAGATAGGAAACAGACAGCACCCCACAATGAAGATCGTAGGGTGTCCGTGCAGTGCTGTGGGTAGCAAGAGGCAGCACTGTCCCCACTCCCCATTGCCATCAGTGCTTGTCCAGGCTGGCTCTGCAGCGCTGAGAGGCAGCATGCTGATAACAGTGCCCTGCCATGCCTCAGTTTTCCTCCCTGCTCATGTCCTGCTCCTGTGTCCCTGCCGTTCCCAGATTGCAGCGCAGAGGAGTCCTCCCCAGCTCCAGTGAAAAGCAAGTACGAGACCATGGATTTTGACAGCTTGCTGCAGGAGGCCCAGCTAAGCCTGCATCGGTAACAGCCTTAACCTTGGAGGAATACCTCAATACCTCAGTCAAGGCACTTCCAATATGTTTACGTTTTCAAAGAAATTATTCAGTCTATGGAAAGAGAGAGAGCGTGAGAGAGGAGAGCACGCGAGAGAGAGACTGCTGTCCCTTCCGATCGATGTTTACATTGAACAAAGCTGCTTCTGTCTGTGAGTCCCCATGGTGTTGATGTCTCACTGCCACACGTTAGTCCCTCCGCTGCTGACTGGTTGTTTTAGGGTGAGCCTAGGAGCCCCCCGGCCCCGCTCCCCCATCCCGGTCCCCCCCGTGCTCCTGCCGTGGAGTTGCAGCTGTGTTCACCATAACATTTTTTCGTCCGTAGTGTGTGATGATGAAATTGTTAATTGTGAATAGAATCAGGATTATAAACTAATTTTTAATAGAAGAGAAAAAAAGAAAAGTATATACTTAAAAAAAATGTATTTATGGCTCAGATGTACTGTAATTCAGATTTATTGTACCGCTTCCTTGATTTTTAACTATGCACTGTAATGAGGCACTTGCCACTCAGCAAATGGGGGGTCAAAGCAGAGTCACGGAGCATGGAGGCACCTGCCTGCCCTGCTGGCAAACCAGGGTGCTCAGTCATTGTGTCGGAGTCACCCACTTTGCTGTCAAAGCCATTATTCTTTGCTTGCATGGTCTGAGACCCCCAGCCCTGGCTCAGGTGGGTTGCAGCACCCGGATACTGAGCTTGGTCCTGGTGTCTGCTGGAACAGGTGAGCAGTGGGGCACAGCAGCCCTATGCCATTCTCGCCATAAGGCCAATCAGCTTTGCAGGCTCGAAGGAGAGGAGTGGTAGAAGGATGCACTACATGGTGGGCTGTGGGCCCCTGCCACCTTTGGAGCCACAAGAGATGGGCCTGGGGGCTGAGCTGGCCACACTTGATCCTGTGGGCACAGCCTGGGAGACGAGCACCTCCGGGTCCCTGCAAGGGAGCTGGCTTCTCTCTGGCCCCTTGAGCACTGGGAGATGAGACAGGCTGAGTGGCTTGTTCCCCGCTTGCTTCTACCCCTGCAAAGCAAGTGGGGCAAGAAGACCTATTTGTGATGGCCCCCAAAATCCAGAGGGGCAGGGAGGGGGCATGGCAGCCACACTGAATGCCTGCCTCGCTGCCCTATCTGCCCTCTGCTTGGTACCTGATAAGCCATACACTTCCCCAGCACCCAGTTGGCACCCAGTGCCCTGTGGCACACTTGCCTGCTCTGCCCCTGGCTGGGAGCCCTCGGGGCTGCCCAGCAGCACTGCATTGAAGGCATGCTCAAGCAGCAGGCCCCCTGAAATTTGCTTGCAAACTTGTCCTCCATCTCCAGGTGAGGTGGGAGATGGAAAGAGCCTGCCAGTGGCTGGAACAAACCCTACCGCAAACCGGCCAGAGGCACTTTTCTGGAGGGAGTGGGAACCTGGCTGCTCCTCAAGCCATCTCCATTGTTTCCATTTATTTTTCAGACCCAGAGACCACTAGGGATTCAGCCATCCTATGTAGATAGAATATTATAGCCTTAACTCTGTCAATAGTTAGATTAGAGTCTCCTGAGGTCTCCCTTCCCCGTGACTTAGAGGTTTATTCTCATTTCCCTGGTGTGGGAACTATTTCATCTTGCAGGGAGTACGACCAAAGCCTCTGAAATTGCACAAGATGTGATGCCAAGAGCCTGAGCCCTGCCAAGGAGGCCGTGGGCTCCAGGGCCATCCATGCAGCTGGTCTCTGGTGGGATCAGGAGCGCCGGCAGCGCCGATACCAGCACAGTTACCTGGCTATTCCTCCCCGCTTTCGGGGAGCCAAGGTTCTGACAACCAGCCCGGCAGTGCAAGGGCCCACGGGCCACTGCGGCTTTGAACTACAGGTCCCCAACCTGCCGCCGGTGACCATCACTGCCAGGGAACAGCCCTTGTGCCATTTCAGTCTCAGCAGCAAGGTTTGGTGTCTCTCCTGCCACAAGCTCTCCCGGTTCCTCATCCCACCTTAGCAAACACGAGTAGCTCTGGCCAAGACTGAGCATCTGCTATTGGCAATTGCCTCATTGTAGCTTTGCCTTTTTCTGTCCTAGTATTTCCTCACAATGATGATGTTTACATGTGATTGCTATAGAGCTTATGTAGAATGTATATAGCGACACATTTAGGGTGGGTAGTACTGTCCTGTGCTGTGCTGATGTTTTTCAGAAAACGATCAATCCAAAAAAAAGCAAACAAAAAAAGAAGCAAAGTCAGTGGAATTCTTCCATCTCCCACTCAGCCGGGCCCTGCTGGGGATGCATCAAGGTGGCAGAGGGGAAGGGTCAGTGCAATGCCTGAGGAAGCCTTCTCCTGGGGAATCACTCAGTCACTTCCCAAGCACCGGTTTTGGTGTACCCAGGTATCAAATTCCAAAGTTTTCCTGTGGCTGGACACCCTGGGTCAGCCCCCAGCCCCTGCCGTGCCTGGCTTCTGAATACCAAGGTTGGTGCTTGGGAAGGGGAGGGCTCATCCTGCACAGAGCTCATCAGCACTGCACCCATAGGGTAAGAAGAGATGCAATAAGTGGTCTTTGTGGTGCCTGAAGCCTATAAGTGGGGTTGGGTTTTGGGGGAGGTTTTATTTGTTGGGGTTTTTGTTGTTTTCTTTCCCCGTTACATTGGGATGGCTTGTTTTCCCTCCTGCCCAGGAAATTTCTCCAGGACTTATGCACTATGCCCAGAGGTGTGCAAGGTGCAGGGGCACTGTGGCCCATCGCTGCTTGCTCCAGGGTCTTCCCTCAATGTTTAGGAGTAGAGGGTTTTCAGCTGAAGAAGCACAGCTCTGCTGGGTTTAGAATCCTTCACACAGGGTTTGTGGTGAAAAGTAAGTTCCCACTTCAGTTTATTTTTCTTTTTTTAATATAAAGGTGTCTTCAGCTCACAGCGCTCACACCTGCAGAGAGGCAGGAAGGAGCGCTTGGGCACAAGGTGCAGGTGAGAGCTCACTCCCTGAGCAGCCCATGACTGTTCCGGATGCTGACAGGGAAGCGGGGCAGGAGCAGAGCAGGGAGAGGCAGCCCGTGCTGCTGGGGAAGCCGGTGGTACCCAGTGCTTTGCTGCTGGGGACAGGGAGCGGGATCACCTCCCTGCGGACAAGCTTTACATCCCGCCCTGCCTGCAGCATCACGGCGGGTGTCCTGCTGTGGGTGTAGCTCAGAGCTTGGCACCCCGAAAAGGGAACCCTGGCCCCAGCTGCCTGTGAGGGCCGGGGCAGTGGGGCTGGTAGGAGTGCTACTTCAGAGAGGAACTGGGAGCCAAAGGGTGTATTACGGTAGGCAATAAGTAAGGAGGAGATTTATTTTTTTAAACATATATGACTATAGAATGTCCCCCAGTCGTTTCCTACAGGTACTGTGGGGAAATGCTGAATGTGAAGTCTCATGATAAAATGCCCCTTTGCCTTTTTTGCACAGATTTTTTCCCAGGGAAGCTCGTGGTTCAGAGTGGGATGCTGGGTTCCTGGCTGGACTCCAGTGGGTCCCTGGGGCTCTGTGGGAAGGAGCGAACATTTCTGAGTGTCTGGGCTGAATGCAGAGGACAATCCTGTGTTTTAGGTTCCGTGCTGCCCCAAAGAAAAGGTTTCTCCCTATCCCCACTCAGTGCAACTGACTGGACTGCATGTCGTCTTCAGTGAAGCGGCCGCTCAGTCACTGTGTAACAGTCTTGAGTGTCTGATTCCAGCACTGGTCCCTGCAAAGGAGCATTGCAATTGCAGACCAGCACTATTTTTCTTCTTTCTCTTTTGTTTTGGGTTGTTTTTTGTTTCTTTCTCTCGGAGGCATGCTGAATACTGAGATACATCCTTGTACATCAGCTGAGCCCTGACACCTTTTCTGTTCTAAGCATCGTAGTCCATCCCTGACAATCTCAAGCAATATAGAGCCAAATACAGCCTTTGGGTTTCATCCCCCTTCCTTCGCCCACCCTGGGATCAGGAGAGGAGGCAGCAGCCTGGCCCCAGTGCCCACGGCACCCAGTCGAGAGCCACGCTGCAGTAAATACTGAGCTGGGGAGGGAGTGTGTGTATGCATGCATGTGAGAAAGAGAGAAAAAGATTAAATTGATGCATTTCTTGAGAAAGGTGTAAGAATTTCACCTAAAAAGGGGCACATCTGCTTTGTTATTTATATTACAAAAGATAAATTCTGTCTTTTTCTTTTTTTTTTTTAAGTAAAAGGACACTGCTCATACTTACAGGGGCCAATTCTGCCTCCCTTCCTCATGCTGAGTAAGTACTACTTAACTCTGCAGTTTTCTCCTTGCAGAGTAAGTAGAAGCAGCAGAATTGATCCCTCTGTGATTAAGAATCAAGTTTTTAGTCTGGTTTTTTTTTTTTTAATTGGTAGCATTTTTTTATATTTCACTGCATTTTTCCCCAGTTCCGTTCTGTTGTGTCCTTATTTATGTAATATACTTTAACCTTAAAAGGCAGCATGGATTCTTATGCCTTTCCTTTATTATTATTATTATTTTTAAACAAAGAGATTTCTTTCTAGTGCGATTTAACTGTCTACCTTCTAAGACAAGAGAACGTTTTCTTGTATTTTTACATTGTCAGATTCTATAGTTTCATAGATAATTTAACCAAATCGCTCAATGTATTATCTCTATCTCTCTGGTGGGTATAAAAGTTCTATTTTAAATTGTGTAAATACTTCAGAACTGGCTTCTTTTTCCAGACTCCCCAGCCGTGGAGTTACTTGTTTACATCAAAAAGACTGTAGAATCTCTACGCTCATGTACTGTAAATAGTGAAGTGATCTGCCTATAAATAAACGATAACATATATACTACAAAGTGGAAACAAAAACTATAAGGACCAAGTCTGTGCTTCTAATACTTTAGCTCAAGCCTGCTCTGGAGGAGGTGTTTTTGCTTTGCTAAAGGTGCTCCCCTGTGTTGGCCTGGCTGGCAGTGGGACACTTGGGACAATCCTGGGCCAAGCGGGTGGCGAAGCCCCCAACTCACTCGCATCAACAGTGCTCCACTGCCAGGGATGCAGGAATATCCCTGGATATTGCTGTTTTAAGTGTGGCTTCTTGCAGGTTAACTCCTGCAGGAAAAACGTGGGCTGTCCTGTGGACTTTGGGAGCAGTGCCACTGCTGCAGGACCCATTGCAGAAGAAGCCTCCCCGACCAGGGAGGGTAAAAATGAAATGGGGCACGCACCTCAAATTTGCTTGAGTGGTGGGAGTAAGAGAGCAAAGGGCTGGATTGCAAGGAAAAGTGTGGAAGAAACTCCAGATGGTGATGCAGGAACCGTGCAGTCGCCCAGTGCCATCAGCACAGTCCCACAGGAGCCAGCCTGTGCTCCCAGAGACATGTCTGAGGCGGCTGAACCAGCACAGGGTGTCCTGGTCATCACGGGAGCCCAGGCTGTGGAAGGGATGGGATGGAATGCCTGGGCAGCTCTCCTGCAGCACCCAGTGCCCGGGAGCCCAGCACCAGCCATTGCCCAGCTTGGAAATGGTACACTGAATTTACCCAGATGATGCTCCCGGGCAGGAAGACCTGACAGGAGGAGGCCTGCAAGGTGCTGAGCTGGTTTTTCCTGCAGATTTGCACTGATTGAGGCAGCTGCCATAGACCTGTCTGTCTGTGGCACATACAAGGATTCATGGGGAAGCAGCCACTGTCAGGGTGCTGGTGGGGGTGTGCAGGGGCAGGGTTCCTGGCTGGCAGGGCACTGGGATGGATCAGGGGCACACAAATGAAGGGTTTGCAGAGAGGAACAGACCCAGAGCTGGGGTTTTTCCTCCCAGCCTGACCTGCACTGCATTCCCAGGCAGCTCCCTGGAAAATACAAGACTGACATTATTATCCTGCAAGCAGACCTAGAAATCGACGGGAGCTGTTGGTGAATCACAGCATCATTTCAGCAGCACTGTTAGTCCCGCAATTACATCCAGCAGGTTGGAAAGAAAACCAATGTGACAGTTTTCATTTTGGTTTAACGTTGTGATAAAACATCTTCTTTCCACACAGATGGGTGCTGCTTTCGCAGCAGCTTATGTGGCTGCTCTTCGGCTCCTGGAGGGAAGGGAAGCAGTGCTACCTACTGAGCTAGGCACTGTGTGCCTTGTGGGAAGGGAAAATAAGTCAGTAATGGGCTTTTGTGAACAGGGGCTGACCTTGGCTGGCTGGCAGCATGGGCAGCAGATGCAGTGCAGCCACAGCAGGGGTGCAGGGGCAGTGCCCACATCTGCCAGGCTGAGACAGCATCTGCCCTGGGTTCCACTGGCTTGGTGGGACACCCCTGCTCACAGAGGCAGGGACACAGCAAGGCAATGCCTGGGAATGCCAGGCCAGGCTCATGCTCCTGACCCATGTGAAGCGCTCATTGCTTGGGATTGATTTCAGTGCCTGGCAAGCTGTCCTGGGCTGCCCTTTGGAGTTCCAGCTCCCACCTGCACCCTGAGCAGTGGCATCCAACACCGAATCCTGCCCTGGGCTCTGCTGGACACAAGAGCTCCCTGCTCCCAACACAGACCTCAGCTTCTGGGCAATGCAAGGTCTGTCCTGGGGCTCTGGGGGCCATGCTTAGAGTAACATGCATTTGCTCATCCTTTATCAGTCCCAGCTTGTTGTCAAGGTCCATCCAGGTGCCTTTGCAGGGAAGAATAGGGCAGGTTTGGTTTATCCACTCCTTGCCGGCTCTAGACCCACTGCTCTGCACTACCACTGTAGCTGCCCACAGTCCCAAAGCACTGCTCTCAACTTTCCTTCACATTTCCTCCCCAGCTTTTCAGCTCCCTCACTAACACACCTGCAACTCCTGCCTCCTGCTTGCTGTGTGCCTTTAAGTACTGGTGGAGCACTTTCTCCAGGTGCTGTTGGTTCAAGGGATACTTAATTTCTGTTCCCTTTTTCCTCCTCCTCAGTCCTTACCTGGGTGCTGTTTAATCTTTCCTATGCTGTCTCTGCCACCTTTTCAAACTCAGACTTGGACCTCGTGTGTTTCTCAGCAGCTTCCTGCAGGTAAGAAAGCACCATCCCTTCCCTACCAGCTTTTCTAGCATTAACCCTGCTCCTCCAAAACCCCACCATCCTGCTCCTGGGTTCATCCTGCTTGGCCATGGCTTCTCCAACGTGGCAGATGAGATGCAGGCAGCTGGGCGGAGGAGAGGGATGGCTTTCCCCTACGAAGGGGAGGAGGCAGCAGCTCCCTGACTGCAGTCAGAGGTTTTTCCACTATCGGTTTCTGTTTCAGTTCCCATCAGTGACTGCTGGCGCTCCACCGCAGCTCGGACCACATGGCGATGCTGTGATCAGGCTAGAGATGGACCTGACCTGTGCCATCTGCCTGGACACTTGCCTTGAGCTGGTGCTGCTGAATTGTGGTCACAGGATCTGCAGGGATTGCATCCAGGAGGAGCATCCACAGGATCGCTGCTCGCTGTGCCATACTCAAGCAGACCCAGAGGAGGAAAGGGCTGAAGTGCAATGTGAAGAGAAGGGGGAAAGCTTGGGACAGCAAGATGGGGTGATCCTGTGTGACTTCTGCCTTCAGGAGCCCCAGCCAGCCGTGAAGACCTGCATGAACTGCGAGGCCTCCCTCTGCCAAGCCCACCTGAGCAAGCACAACACAAAGAGCCCTCTGAAAGAGCATGTCCTGATGGAGCCCTGTGACACCCAGGTTTTGGCTGAGAGGAGATGCCCCCAGCACGGCAGGCTGCTGGAGTGCTACTGCATGACAGACTCGGTCTGCATCTGCATGCTGTGCTGCATCGTCAGCTCCCACAAAGACCACAAGATCACCACACTGGAGGAGGCTTTTGGCAAAGCACAGGTAAGAGGCCGAGAGGACAGCCCTTGGAGCACAGATTGCACTAGGAAAACCACAGGAACCTGGGGCACAGGGAGCTGCCCGCAGCACAGAGATTAAACATTTCTTGAGCTTCAGACCTGAAGAGTTGGGTTGGGGCTAAATCTCCAGCTGGGATATTGGGCTTTTATTCCCAGTTTTGCCCTAGATTCCCTCTGGGGATTCAGGGATACAAAACAAGATGTTATTATGTAAACTTTCTTCCCACCCTGAGAAGCCAAACCGGTGGGACCGGGTGCACGTGATTATGCTCCTAGTCCTGGGTGCAGCTCCAAGCCGAAGGTATTTTCAGTTTCAAAATGTCTTTCCTGTGCTTGTGACTGCAGTATTTGTCCAGGGCTACAGTCTTCCAGTAAACCTTTACAATTCATTTGTCCTGAGAGCAAACAGTCCCACGTCCGTAAAGCTGCTGACCTCGTGCACTTGTGTCCGCCCCATCCTGATACCTCTCGCTGGTTATTTTTGCAGGGTTTTTTTACTGAGACCCTGGAAGCAGTGAAAACCCACGAAGCTGCACTGAATCACAGCATAGAAAACCTGCTGAAACAAGAGGAGGAAGTAAAGGTTTGTTCCAAGGTCTAACCATCACTCTGGGGATGGCTGAGCGCTGGTAGCTGATAAGGTTTTCTTTTGCCCTTCCCCAGGGATGGTGCATTCCAAAGTGGTTTTAGTTCCTGGTGATGTTTCAGTTATTTTCTAGGTTTTGGTTTTTAGGGTGGATGATGAACAACTTTCTTACTTCCCTTTACTGGGAAGAACATTCTTAGTTTCCAAAGGGCCTTTGAGCTTGAAAATTGCTGTCAAGTCCATGCTTCCTGACTGGTAGGTGGTGGTATCACACACCATGGTATTGTGGTTTTATTCCTCTTTACAACAAGAAATCCCTTTAGGTTAGCCTGTAGTTCTAAGATGTTGAGAGGAATGATGTTAAAAGATTGCCCCAAAATGTCTGGTTTTCGCTCCCTGCATGCCCGTACCTATCTAAAAGCTCTGAAAGAGCTAGTTCATTCTGCTAAGGCAGAATTGGCACTTATCTTCCTCCACCAGTAAAAATGATAGGACTCAAAGTCCTGGTGATACGTGGATAGACTCCACAACTCACTGAAGTTGTAAAGTAGGTATGCTTTATTCAGCACTGAGGTGCATGGGGATAACGCCTTCAAAGCATGCACACCTCAGTGTTGTTTCCCTTTACATTTATTCTCTAAAGTTATGCATATTTGTAAGGTTACACAATATTCATGTCCTATCCCTGTTTCGTATTATAATGAACTAGAAGGTCCTTTGCGTCTGCGTAGTTCCCCCCTCTGGTCATGGGCAGGGGTCTCAAGATGAAGTAAATGAGTCTTCCTCTTGTGAGTGGGGGTCTTCAAGATGAAGTAAATGAGTCTTCCTCAAGCCTGAACATTTCACCTCTAGCCGTCACGCATGCTCTTTAGGAGTCTGGTCAAAGTCCGAACCACAAAGCTGGTCTTCACTGGAACTAAGTAACTGTTTCTCCCCCTTATCAATCTGTTTCTTCCCCTTAACAGTCTGTTTCTCCCCCTTATCAATAGCCTATTGTCCTGGTCCTGCATGGCAAGCTTGACAGGTATTTGCAAACAATGCTTTCTGTTAAATAGGCAAAATTCCTTTATCCCCTCTTGCAGAATCCCCTTGTACAACCCCCCTGTACATTGGTTGGACTCCCTCGGTACTACCCCTCTGTACATTGTTACCCCTTTATCACTGGCACTGGACAAAGATCTGAAGACAGAACTGTACTTGGCATTTGGTACTTGTACATCCTCACCCATCCTTCAAAGGATCAAAGACAACTAGTGCAGAATATGGGAAGACAGTGGAAAGTCTCCAGCAAGCATCATGCAAGCTATGCTACTTTCTCATCGTTTTCTGGTCAGGTGCCAGATGCTGGGGCACTTGTGTCACTTGGCTCTTCTGCTGTCAATGGGACATCTTGGTTTGTTGTCACGTGGAGAGACACTAAGTTAACATTTACTTCTCTGAGCCCCGAAGAGACCAGGCTTTTTTCTGAGTGAGAGTGATTGGGTTTAAATGTAAGATTCAACCCCTAACAGCTTTGGAAGTGTTTTCTTAACAGAATGAGGAGGGCCTGCGGAGGGATCGGCTGGAGAGCCTCTTCAAAGAGATGTGTCTGCAGCTGGGAAACAGAAAAGAAGAGGTCCTGAAAGCTATCAGTCACAATGAGGAGCAACAGCTTTCTTGGATTCAGAAGGAGATGCAAAAACACAGAGAGGGGAAGGATGCAGCCAGCCGTGATGTACAGGAGCTGGAGGCTCTGAGAGATCAGAAAGACCTACTTCTCTTCGTCAAGGTACCTAACAGCATCTCCCTTCCCAGTGATACTCAGCTCTTGGGCTAGCCTTTGCCTGTGCTATGCTAATTGTACTTTCAAACTGTCTTTCGCAGGCTTTTTCAGCAATTCAAGCCAGGTAAGTTCTTCCCAAGGTGGTTTACTGTGCATTACACATTGCTTCGGGTGACTGATAGCCTAGCCTGCATGCACTGGGCTCCCTGGGCTCACCCTTCAGCATGCTGATGGCACACTGAGCCTGAAGAAGGCCCAGAGGCTGTGTGTGACTTTTCATATACAACATGGCTGATTTTTCTGTGCCCTCTGCACCTATTCTCAAGTCCCATTCTAAGGGCAATTCCTGAATGTTTAGGGCCCTGCACGGGCATGCAAACGACAAATGAGCTTAGATATTCCGAGTCATCTGCCAGCTCGCATTGCCTTCTGCTTGTTAAGAAGCAAATGTGGCAGGAGCCAAACATGCAGCGCAGTCAGGAGTCTACAGAGTTCATGGCTTTTCTCCTGAGCTGTTCTCCCAGTGTCTGCCCTGCTCCTCCACCACAGCATGCACACAGGCTCCCCCAGCCCTGCATTTTGGGTTTAGCAGCTCACCCAGGGCTGTGGAAATGCAGCACATCTCATCTGCTGATGAGATCTAATCATCTGATCTCATCAGCATCATTAGCTGTCCCAGCATCATTAGCTGTGCCACCTCATTAGCTCCTGCTCCGAGGACCGAAGACTGCAACTGCAAACAGGATGCTAGGGGTCTGTCCTGGCAAAGCTGGGCTGAGATGGCTGAGACAAGGTCCTCTATGGACAGATACTGTCTGTACTTCAGCCTGATGATGCTGAAGAGATTTGGAGTTCTGGGAGAAGATCAGTCAGAGAGGGAGTCCCTGGTAAAGCTGCAAGAGAGAGGGAAGGGTGGAAGGTGCTTTCTGTGTGTCCCATCAAGGCTTGGTGTGGAGTGGGGGATGTAGTTGTTGACTCAGGGATGGGCTTGGTGATGGTTTTCCAATGCCTTGCTGCTCTTCTGATGTCATTCTGCATGTTTTAGGGAACGCAAGCCAGTTTCTAACAATGCTGCTTTAAAACCAATGCCACCCATTATTTTGGATAAATTAACAACAGATGGTACTCTAAGGCTTTTCCAGCAATTCCTCTCAGACATGCAGTCCTTATTTAAATCACCACCTGGTAAGTGGTCATTTCACTCTGTAACGAGCAACATGGAGAAGCTAACAAAGCATATTCAAGAAAAGACTGTAGTAAAACACCAAGTACTTAAAAATAGCTCTAGAAGAGCTGATTGCTAACATTTACTAGGTCATCTTTAAAGTCCCTTTCAACCCAAACTATTCTATAGTATTCTATGATATGACTGTATGATTATTTTCACATACGTGTACATAAATGGATGCCTGTCCCAGGCTTCAGTGCTTTGAGCATGCCTTGAACATACCCTGCTAAAATGGGTTCTAGGTAAAGAGGTGTGGATGTCCTAGGAAGCACATGGGAGGATTTAGAGAGGAGATTAGCAATAGCTTTTCTGTCTGTAGCACCTCCTCAATTCAAAGCATGGGGAAAGCTGAGAACTCACGACAGCAGCGGCAGGTGGAGTTTGGTTTATGACAAAATAATCCACTCTTTGTGTGTAAATCTACTCTTTGTGATGTCTTGTAAGATCAACATACAGTGCCAGTGCTGTGCACAGTGGGATGCCTGTCCAATTTTATTGGACAAAAAAGGGTTCCCTTGTTATTGCTGCCTTGAGGGTGCTTGAGCCCTACCCAACAGTGAGCCTAGGGTTAAGACCAAGAGACAGCTGGGGTAAGAAGGCTCTGCCCAGAGCATGTGTGATGTGCACACCTAATTGGCTGCCATCAATACAGCCTTAGGTAAGCTAAGCAGTACACCATGCTCATGGCCACTCCTGGGCTTGGTCTTTACCATGCCTGTAAGCACAGTCCAGACCTATTCTAGCTAGAAAGCCTAAGCCAGGTTTTCCTCATTGTCCATGCCATCTGAGCAGTTCAGGTTAGTTGTTCAAGTCACTGCTGCTATTTGTTTCCTGAAGGAGTAACTTCCACAGCGGAGAACGCCACAGAATCGAAACGCATTGTGTGAAGGGAAGGTCTGAATAAACACGTTCTGCAAATTCCCGACTGCAGAATTACCTCCTTGTGCCTGGCCATGCTAGGAAGTTTAGAGAGTTCTAGAAAACACTTTCAAATGATCCTAAGCAAATAAGCATGTATAAAATGGCTGTGCCACTGCCCACATGTTTCTCACCTGTGGAAGTTAATCTGGGAAGTTTTTAGAAATGCCTAATGAAGCTCTGCAGGGCACTGATGGAAAATGAGAATCTCAGAGCTGCTGCTGTTGCAAACACAAAGCAAAGAAAACATTTTGAAATTGTGAAAGAGCAGCGTTTCTTGCAATGTGGGATCACCCCCTTTTACGGATCACCCCTTCTCCTTTCACGTGGGAGAAGGTAAGAGAGGTACAGAAGCGCTTTCAGTTAACATGTATTTAGTGACTTGGGTGGGTTGGACTTGAATGACTTTGGTAGGATGACTTGTGCTGACTTGGATGTGTGGTATCTGTGTGTTGGTTTTCTTCCTACAGTTCATGAGCATCTGACAACTTCAGTGTATCAAGAAGGTGATTTTGCTTTTGGGAACAACGCATTCTGCGTGCCCCAATGGCACTCACGCAGAGCTCACAATTTGAGTGCATTAATACCCCCTATCCTCCAACTCAAGAGCAATGAGAGCTTCTCAGAAGGCTGTCACTTCTGGGAGGTAGACACTAGCAACATGAAGCACTGGATGCTTGGAATTACTTGTCCCAAGTTTCAGTGCTGTCTGGAGGCATCTTCTCATTACCTCTGTCTGTTCCTAGATAAAACACCGATCACGGGAAAGCACTTTCCTACAGCCCTTGAAGTGATCAGGGTAGAGGTAGACTGTGGAAGAAATAGGCTGTCATTTTATAACGTGTCTGTCAAGGACAGGGATTGTACTGACAGTCTCCATCTTATAGAGGCAGTAAGCATCCCTTTCAGCTACCCTGTCCATGCCATCTTCAAGATATCTGAAGGCTCTCTGAAGTTCCTGTAGTGATGTGGGGACAAGCTGCTGTTCTGTATTTCCAGGAGATCTATCAGGACTGCTGCTGCGTGGAGGCTATGCTAAGCTGGCATATTAGAAACTGGAATTGGGGCTGCCGTGATGGCTTTATCTCTGTGAGGGCAAGGCCTCTGTGGAGTGTATCAGAGCACACAGCTGCTCACTGCAAGAACTCCTATCTTCTGTTAGTCATGATGGAAATGCTGTTAAGTTGTGCTTTTTTGCTCAGCTGTACCAAATTGTGTTGGCTGCATGCTATTACATCTAGTTTGCAAGACTGAATAGCAGTCCAGTTCATAAAGAAGTTGAACTGCTACAGAACTAAGCAGCAGCAATGCTGATCTTTAACGCACAACTGAAGCCATCCCCTGCAGAAGCAAAGCTGGGCTGGGAGGAAAGTAGAGACTAGGTGGTAAGACATTTGGTTTCCCTTCTCTGCAGCTGACACCCCCTGTGAGGTCTCTGATAGATCATTTACCAGCTTTTTTGCATGAATTTTGGGTTTTCTTTTCACCTGTGCAAAAATCTCCCAGCAAAGGGAACAATAAAGCAGAAAACTCTTGTGCTTTTATTCTGTGCCATACGGGGCCTGGATTAGTTTGTTCTTATGATTGTCTGAACACCTTGAGGAGGAAAAGATGCTATTCCTGCTTGCTCCCTGCGGTTCTGCCTTCAGAACAAGCAAAGGTATTTGCGTTAAGAGGTCCAGGCAGGAGCTCTTCACCCTAGCAGAGACAGTGAATGACCTCAAGGGACACTACAGTTTAACACATGACAAAAGAAATCCTTGTTCAGTCTTAGAAGAAAGCAGTTGTGCTTTATCTTTTGCATTTTATACACCAAAATGATATGGAAACCCATGCAGGTGGAGTCGGGGCTCTTAAATGCACCTGCAGTGGCTGCTGCTCTGCCTGGTTTCAGGTGGTGTGTGTGCAGAAGGTGGTAAGCAAGGCTTGTGACATGGTGCAGGGATATTCCTATCCCACAGTGCCTTTACCAGCTCCCATTTCCCTGTGGCCGCAGGTACGAGACCAGCACCAACCGTCCCCTGAGTTCTCCTTGCTTTACCTTTAGGGCAGCACCTGTAGCCGTTGCGGAGCAGGAGCAGGGGGAGCCCTGGCTCACTCACGCTCTTTACCTCGCTGCCCCAGGCATGAGCCGCACCTTCCCGGGAGGGCTGAGCGCTGCAGAACAGCCCCATCCCGAGCCGTCCGCTGCCAGCCTGCTGCGGGCTCGCACAGCAGCGGTGCCCCGAGGGTGCAGGGCAGCGGCTGGCACCGCTTACGGAGCGGTTTGGAGGTGGAGCCTGGGATGGAGGAGTGGAACAGGGCAAAGGGGAAGGACTCGCAGCCTTTGGGCTGGGTCAGTGGCTGGGGACGGTGCCCGGTATCACGGCGTAGTTTCCTTGACCGGCCAAGGCGTCACGTCCACTGCCATGGCAAGAGCTCGGGAAGAACCCGGAAGAGGTGCGCGCATGGAGGACGAGCTCAGCTGCCCCATCTGCCTGTGTCTGTACAGGAGCCCAGTGCTGCTGAGCTGCGGCCACAGCTTCTGCAGACACTGCATCAAGAAGGTGCTTGATGGCCAGCAGCAATCCAAGGCTTCTTACTCCTGCCCCATATGCAAGCACCAGCTGGGGCCCATCCTGGAGCTGCAGAGGAATTTCCAGCTGTGCAGCATCGTGGAGGCGTTTATGGCTGCTTCCAAAGGGCAACAGGGCTTGAGCTCTGCAGGGGAGGAGAAGGAAGTGGTTCCCTGTGACTCCTGCCTGGATCCACCGAACCCGGCCGTGCAGACCTGCCTGGCCTGCGATGTGTCTTTGTGCCAGGCCCATCTGAACAAACACAACACCAAGGCTTCCTACAAGGACCATGTCCTGGTGGAGGTGGGTGCAGGCGCTGCTGTGGAGGAGAGGAGGTGCCTGGAGCACGGCAGGCTGCTGGAGCTGTACTGCCAGAACGAGGGGCAGTGCATCTGCACGCTGTGCTCCATCGTGGCATGCCACAGGGGCCACAGCATCATCACCCTGAAGGAGAGCTACGACAAGATGCTGGTAAGGGGGATTTCCTCTGCCCATGGTCCCTGCGGGGTTTGCTCCAAACTCCTTACCTGCAGGAAGAAGAGGGGAAGCCACAGGAAGGGCAACAAGGCTTTCTTGCTCTGGAAGGGGGACGGGGTGCGAGGGCAGGAATTTGCTTTTCGTTTCCTCCCTTGTGTTGCCAAAGCAGCCTGACAAGCTCAGCTGAGGCAGTAGAGCAGAGATGGGTATTTGGGGCTGACCAAATCCTGCAGTGTGTGGTGACATAGGACAGCGAGCAAGAGGCAGGGCTTTGCTGTCCCGCACTGCTGTGGTGAGTGCCCGTGGTGTGCTGTCCATGCAGCTACAGACTCACATGGCATTCCTGGCTGGGATTGAAACGTATTCCTGTAGGGATTACAAAGTCCCTTCTTCCACAGATCCCACTTCCCAACTTTAGGTTGGGAAACAGATCTTCCCACTCAAGGTGCTTCCCTCCATCTCCCTCCTCCCTCTGCCCTAATTTTGCACAGCCAGTGTCCCGGTGGAGACGTGGGGGCTCGATGTCCTTACCTTTGAGTCCAGCTGTGTCTATGGAATGCTCCAGAATCAGCTGAGACTGAGGGAGTGAAATGCATTTGCTACGCTCGCTCACTGCCTTGCCTTTGAAATGTCGGGGCTCAATACAGAGCCCGAGCAAAACACCCTGCAGGAACGCAGCACATGGCCAAGAAACACCTGGCTTGCTCTGGACCTCAGGACAGGTCCCAGCCTTTGCAGGGATTAGCAGGAAGCATCCTTTGCACTTGTAGGTATTGCAAACTAACTTTCTCCCCCAAGTTCCATGCAAGTAGTTCAGGGCTGCCAAATAGAAGTGGGCTGTGTACAACAGCAGCTATTTCCTTCATCCCTGGAGCAGGTAAAGGAGCAAAACAGCCCTGTCCATGAGGGAGTTGTCTGCAGGGTAAGCTGAGATCACAGCTGCATGTTCCTGTTGGGTTTCTGTTTGGTTTTTGTAACAAACAAACAAATGAACTCCCAGAAAAAATCAGGGAAATGGGGAACGCAGCTCTTCAGAAGGCATCATAAAAGGGTTTTGGTGCAATAAACGTCAGTCAAATTTCATCAAGAAATGATGTTCATTCTGCTAGGGTGAACTCTCACACCTCACAACAAGGCTGCAGGAACGTGAAACAGCTTTAGCTACTGCCCTAGGAGAGCTTCAGAGAGGCGAGAATCAGCTCAAGGTTGGTAACCAGATCATCACTATTCAGAGCATTTTTCCTCCACAGTTCCCCAGCAGTAAATGATGGCAGCTCTACTGCTAGAAACAGATTCATAGAAATAGTCTAAAATAGAGAAAACAGTGGTATAAGAAACTGCCAGAAGCCAGCCTTTCTCACAGCCTCCCAGCATAGCTCTAGAAGAGGAACCAGCTGGGAGACTCCACCATTTATTGTGGCTGCACAGGCCAGGTTGCAGGAGTGGCAGACCACAGACTGCACATCACTATGGGGTTTCTTTAAAGTTTTCTATCCGCTGAATGAAAGAAAACCAGTTTGAGTTTACAAGTGGAATTTTCGGTGCGTGCCGATACAGTTCTCACATTGCTAACTGGATTTTATCTGATTTTGTTACTGTATCAGGATTAATATTCATAACCTTCTGTTTAGTCGGATAGTCTAAGCAAATGCCTATTGTCCACTTCCTCCTAAAGCCAGTGCAAAGGACAGATAAAATCCTAATTAATTAACAGAGGCACTAAGCTGAAATGAGCCAGTGCACCATTCTGAGCCAGTGCACCATTCTCTCATCTGTTCGTTTAGATCAATACAAAGACAGTGACTTCTCAGCTGCAAAAGCTGTTTGAAGATATAAAGAAAGTGATAATTGAGAAAGAGAAGATGATCCTGTATGACATTCAATCCAAGGAGAAAGAACAACTGGCAGATATTACCAAAGTGAAGCAGGAAATGGAACAGAAGAGAGATGAGGCTGCGCAGCATCTTCAGTCTTTGCAGAAGATGAAAGAGCAACCAGATATGTTCCTCTTTGTCAAAGTAAGTGGTGGTATTCTGCTTTTCATCATGAATATGCCTGTTTTTCTCAGCCAGGTGCCTTCCAGGTGTCTGGAAATCACACTAACGATTTTTTTCCTTTCTTTTGGCAATGCTGTTTGCAGGAATTTAAACAGGCCAAGGACAGGTATGTTCCACCTGAAAACACTTGCTTTCTTCTTTGCAAAAATATGGTGTTGATTACTGGAATCAAACCCCACTGCCTGTGCCCCTCTGTCCTGGCACCCTGCGCTGCAAAGCTGCTCCCTGCTCCAGCTGAGCCAGAGGGCACCACATCCACACAATTAATGCGAATGCAGAGGTATCTGCCTGCCGTTCCAGTGGGCCATTTCAGTTTCCTTGGCCAGCTACATTGCTGCTGGGTTCTGATGAACTGGCTTGTATTATCAGAATCACATTTTTATCACAGATGAAGCCCACAGGGTTCAGTTCACAGCAACACTCCTGGGTGTGTATTGGTGACACTCCCGCACCTAAGTCCCAGGAAATAGCCCTCACTGCAAAGGTAACTGGCTCATTCCCCACTGAGTTTTGCTTTTGCTCTTGGGCAAGCTTAATAACAAGATGTATTTATTGTCCCTTCCCTTGAAAGTGATATATTTAATTTCTAACTTATTACTTCCTAATTGATGCCTGGGTGCCATTAACAGCCATTAACGATTAACAGCTATCCACACTTAACTTGGGGCTTCATGAGACAGGCTGTAATTCAGTGGTACAAAACCACACTAACAGTTAAGTTACAGATCCACAAGAGATTTTGCTGCAGCACTGAAGTGCCCAGCTGCATGGGGAGCTAGCTCAAACATCTAGCTGGATTTGAAGATGTCATCTTTATAACTTGTACAAATTAAAGCTGAGCTGGAACTTGGATTGTAAGGATAACTTTGAATCACTGTGTACCTAGGGGCTGTGCTGGCAGCAGCACAATCCATTACTCACAGCTGTGCCACAAGTTAAACTCTAGCTTGTGGGATCAAAGTCATTTTCCAGAAGCCTGGACACCATTTAATATGTTCGGCATTTTCCTTCTATCATGACAGTGGTTGTGCTAGAACAGTAAGAGCCTGCCTGCAGTAGGTCAAAGCACTGTTGGCACAGGGGTATTAGCAAAATGCCTCCCCCTTTCTCATTTCCAGCATTTGAAAATTCCTATTCAGGTTTTGAAAGCGAAAGTCATTACCAAATACACAAATTCAACAATTGCAACTCACTTAACCTTATCAGAGAGCTGCTTACTTCATACTTCATGTTGCCAAAGCACCCTTCTCTTTGTAGAGTCCTTTCTAATGAAGGAATTTGTTAACTTTTAATGCTAAATGTTTTTTCCTTGGTGAAATGACTGACTGTGCCCTAGGATTGTAAGTAAGAATTTCAGCATCAGCACGATGGACGTGATGGTGGTGCAGCTGGATGAGAACACGATTAACAGCTATCCACACTTAACTTGGGGCTTCATGAGACACCTGGACTCGGTGCTGCAACCCCTGCAGGGTGAGTGATCTGACCCCAAGCGGAAAGCAACAAGTGATGGGTGGCTGAGGGCCACTGAATGGTGGCATGTGTGTGCTCTTGAGGGGGCTGACAAGGATTCCAATGGGATCTTGGGACTATTGAAGAGAGGAGGGCAAAGAAGACACAAAATCTTGTTTCTGGGGATAACAAGGAAGAGATCCACTCCTAACTAGCGTAAGGCCAGCTCCTTTTCATTTATCCATTCCTATCCCCATCTAGTCTGTCCCCAGCCATGAGATCTGAATGCATTGCTTGCTTTGTAAAACACTCTTCTTGATCTTTCTTAGGTAAACTCACCAATCAGATTCGGTGGAACAGGTAAATCCTTTTCTTTTCTTACAAAAATGTTCCCTGCAAATTTTTCCAGCAGTTATTCATTTAAGGACTGTGTGGCCTGTGCTTCTCTGCATCAGTGTCAAGGAGAGCAGAGTCTAGAAGGCTGTCCCTCATCTCAAAAGGGGGAGTCTCTTCATTATTAGCAAGATGTGATTTGTGTTTTACAAGGTACTAACATTCAACCCTGTTTCTTTACAGTGAAGCTTCAGATACTGATACCTCTGCAAAGTGTAAGTGTTCAAAAAATACTAGCTATTCCTCAGGACTCTGGCCTGGGGCTGAGTCTTGCAGAGAAAATCTCTCACCTAAAAATGTGAATGGCATTTTGTTGCATGCCTCTCCTCTCCTTGCCAGGGGTGAGGCCAGCAGGCGAGCAGCCTCAGAACCACTTCCCAAAATCTGAAGTGGGCAGAAATCTCTGGGAACTCAGCAGAGAAATCTTTTCTCTTGAGCCTGAGGGAGAGACTGGTTTTGCTTTGGCGCTCAGTAAAAGCCTGAGCCTCTCCGAGGGAAGAACTGTGGAGGGGTTCCCACCAACTAAGCAGGAGCTGGAGCAAACCCAGTGCCTGAAAGGATCCCCAGACAATTCCAAATGCTGCAGGAGATACTAAATCTCCTGCATTTACAGCATTTCTCCTCAGACAGCGCTAGCTCAGTGCTCAAATAGATTTCTGCTGCATACAGCGGTGCATCTTTTCTACAAGCTTGTTTGAAGAAATGTTATTTACAAGTTATTTGAAAGATTTTCTTTATATATATATTTTATTTGCTTTAACTAATCCCACCTTGTTTGGCTTTTTTCCCCACTACCTAAATTAGCTTATAAATACAGATCGCATAAGCAGCACAGGAAGCAGGTAAGCAATTAAATGGAGTTTTAGTTACACAGCACAGCTTAACCATACGGTTGTTTTCATTTAGAGTTATGGAATTGATTAGGTTGGAAAAATCCCTTTAAGATCAAGTCCAACCACTAACCTCGCACTGCCAAGCCCACCACTAAACCCCAGGCATCACATCTAGACATGTGTTAAATACCTCCAGGGATGGTAACTGCACCACTTCCCTGGGCAGCCTGATTCAGTGCCTGATAACCTTTCTGCTGAAGAAAGATTTCCTAATATCCAGTCTAAACCTCCTCTGCCACAACTTGAAGCCATTTCCTCTTTTCCTATCTCTTGGTAACTGGGAGAAGAGACGGACCTTGCTACATCCTCCTTTCAAGTAGCTGTAGAGAGCAGTATGGTTTCCCCTGAGCCTCCTTTTCTCCAGACTAAACAATCCCACTTCCCTCAGCTGCTCCTCATAAGACTTGTGCTTTAGACCTTTCACCACTAAGCATAATGCCAGCCTCAAATCTAGAGGTATATTTTTAAATCAGTGTACATGGCCATTTATTTGTCTTGTGAGCTCAGTCATCTACAGGCATACTAATGTCTGTGTTCTGTACAGAACCAGAGAGCTACTTAAAACAGGGGAGGGAGAAGAAATATTTTTCTGAGGAAATGCAATGTTGCACTTGAAAGCAACTTAACAAATATGTTATTAACATAGCAATAAAATATTACTTTATTAGTACAGTAAGTGAAGCTTTTCAATCTTACGTATTCCTGCAGCACGAATGGTACTGCCACTAAACTTCGGAAAGCATCAGAGTGTCACAGATCTGCTGGGAATGAATGGGACTTCTGGAGATCACCTAGTCCAAACCCCCTGTACAACACAATGGTACTGAGAGCGGGTTACATAGGATTGCATCCAGGTGCATCTGAGGAGGAGACATTCCATGACCCGTACAAGCAACCTTCCCTCCTCAACATGAACTACATGGATTGTCCCAATTTATCCTGAAGTAAGAGAGATCGAAAGGAAAAGTTAAATATTGTCAAAGTGTCCTCTAACCATGGGGACCTGCCAAGTGTCTTGACCTCCCCTGCATGCCTGCTTTGAAAGCAATTCTGTAGCATATGCAGATTGAGAAAAAAAGTGCTAAGAATTAACATAAGAAAATCTCCACCTGCTGCTGGCTTCCAAACTGAACTATATCATTTCATACTACTAATGATACTTGTGTACTATTAATGATGTCTATTACCACATTATTACTACTATTAATACTGTCATTATGTGGTTAGATAACCAAAGAAATGGCTAAAGATACCGACTTTAGCTATTAAAAAGATAAAGCTGGTAAAGATACCGGCTAAAAAAATGGCTAAAGCAAGGCTGGCTGATTTTATACCATCACTAGAAATTAATTGTTGAGAGCACTCTTTGCAGATGACGGCAATAGAAAACTGTTCAGGACCATGCTGCCAATTTAACACAAAGGATCTTTGTGGCACATAATTACTTATCTTTGTATGAGTCAGCATCCAAGCCAAATTTTAACACTTCTACAGAGTGCACACAGAGCCATGCAAAATACCACAGTCACTAGTGTATGAAGGTGCTTCACTGGCCACACCTCCATGTGTAGAGATGTTATTTTCTAATCAAGCACATGCTGTGTGTTCCAGATGTAGGCCTTATTTCACATACCAACTGCACAGAAGGCTTTCAGGGACACTGCCAGGCAGGTAGGCTCACTCCTTGTTGCTGTAGGCTGCTCTGTTCCTAGCTGTGGTTCAGATCCAACATATAGGTTCACAACCTGGGTGTTTTTTCTCCAAATGATAAAAATATTCTACTGCAAACCAGGGTTTCCAACATAAGCATTTTTAAGAAGTAAAGGCTAAAGTTCGGAGTACTTCCATATAAGTTAGGATTCATGGCTATAACTATTCTGTCACTTGTGATAATCTACATATACCCCATTGCAGAGATTAAAAGCAATAAACTCAGCAAAATCCATCTCAGATTTAGAGTAACACCTCCCTTTGTAGTTTAAACGGACTCACCAAGCTATAATGGATCCTCAGCCCTTGCTCTGCCACACACATCAATTGTCAGTGTACCAATGCACATGGCCAAATTTGGGGAGCTCAGCAGTAGCTCAAGGTGACTTTGCAAGGATTCCCTACTGCTCAAAGCCAGTGAGACATGAAGGACAGCTGCTGTCAAACACTCAGATGAGGCAAAATAATGAGCCTGTCCTTTGGCACTTTTATGACCTGGGCTCCTCTCTGGCTGCAAGGTACTTATTTCATTGTAGGTGAAGGAGCCATGACCAGGCAATGCCGTTTAGTGCTGCTGCTGCAGGCAGCAAGTTTACTGCGCTGCTGCAAATCACTACAGAGAGTCAGAGATTTACTCAAGGATGGTATTTTAAGTCACACTCCCATCCTACGCTGAGGACACTTGGGAAATGTCAGCACTTCTGTTGCCCTTTCTAAACCATCAGTTCAGCATTTCCTCAATGAAACCTGCATTACAAATGTATCCCTGTGCCTCCAGCTACAGACTGCTGTGGGTGAACTGGAACACCACTCTTGCCTTCACTAGACGAGGGACAGGGTGGCTGACAGCAGGGTGCTGATTCCTGTGCTCCCAGGCAGGTGTCCTCACCAGCATGTTCTTAGATGTACAGCTACCCCCTTGCCTGCAAGAGATGTTTACTTTTTAACACCATTTGTGCCCTCAGAAGAGCTCTGCAGTCCTCCTAGACACTTGTAATGCTGCCTTTGAAGTCTTAATCACACATAACACAGTATTGTGCTAAAGCTGAATTACTCAGCATAACTAAACCCCAGGACCAATGGGACTTATTGACCAAAGCAAAGACAGTAACTGGATGGCTGGAACTTGCCTAGCACCTAATTTGGAGGGAAAAGTGCAGGTATCTCTTCACTGCTAGGCTTATCGGACTCAGATTTGGGGCTGATGTAAATACTTGCCCAAACTTTGTAAAAGAAGGTGGCTATTGAGGGAAAATTGATGTAATCGAGGAGATAAGGGCTCTATAATAGCTGCTAGAGGTGAAAAGCAAAGGGTTTCATTTCAAGTAGATTGGAAAAAATACATTTTTTTAATACTGCTGCAGGCTCAAAGACCTTTTGGATGAAAATTAGTATCTAAGAAGGTGGATTTTCTGAGTTAGATACTAAGCTGATGGTGCAGTTTATTTTCCCCATACATTTGGCTGCTATAGTATTAGCAAAGATAGACTCCTCTGAATTTGAGACATCATTTGAGTGATGAAGCAGAGCTGGAAGCCTGGGAACAACTGAGAAGAGCCATTGCAGAGGGGTTTTATTGATGGAGCAGAGGGGGATGATAACGCTGTCCTGTGCAGCCCCTAGAGCTCTCTGCTGGAGAACCAGGGGACAGTGGGGCTGTACGACAGCTGCTGGGTGAGAAGCGAGGTGGGAAGGCTTCCCTGGCTGGGAGGAGCCGGGATGCACATTATGTGCCCAGGGGGACAAACTGGAGCGTTTTTCCACAATTATTATGTATTCTGGGGAACTGCCCTCTGCAGATTTGCTGTTCTAAAAGTGATGGGACAATATGAAGAATGGAGCAGCAGTCAGGCTGACTGGCGGGCCGGGCAGATGGCACGTGTGTTTGTGTGTCAGCAAGCCCCAGCTCGCCGTTCCTTGGCAGGAGATTCTGGAGCATGAGGAGCCCCAGAGGCACATTTCTCCAAGGCCAAAGGTTCCCTAAATGCAGAAATACATTAACCACAAAGCTTAACGTACATCAGGAAGAGGAAGGCAGTTGGGAGTTAAATGACAGAGTTATCTTGAATATTTCCTTGTATTTTTCCCCCCACTTTTTAAAAAATCAGCATACAGTAAAAAGAAAAAATAATAATAGCAGCAAAAGAAAAAAATAATAGCAGTGATTCTGAAAAATTAGTGCTTGGGAATTTTTTTAATATCATATTATTTCCCTTTTTCTTCCATGAAGACACAGGTTATTTAATGACCGAGGTTGTTCCACAGCCAGTGCCCCTAGAGCAATGAAAATGCTGTGACGCTCATTGCTTGGTTTTGAGGGTTTTTATCAAGTTTGTGCAGGGTTCCTACACAAAAGGCTCCTCTTAATGCTTTCGACACAGATCTCACTCCTCACAAGGATTGCTCTGGCAGTCTTTGAGCCACCGTGCACTTAAAACTCAATTAAAACTCGTGTGGAAGTCCCTAAGAGGACTGGGAAGTCAGAGCCACTGGTGCTGGGTAACCAGGGGAGAGGGAGTGAGCTCTTTCACTTCCTTTGCAGCTTGCCTGTGCTACTTACCATGACATCTGGTGAAACCCTCGTGGAGGGGGTACGTGTTTGCTCACAACTGGACATATTGCATATTTCTACAGCCAGATTTATAGCACTTGTCTGACACTGAAAGAATGAGCAGGAATCCTGCAGCCTGGAAGTTGGTCTGGCTTTCTCTGCCCGTGTATTAATGGGCTTTTTGGCACTTCAGGTTTCCACTTGAAATGCAAGTATTAGGCAATATTCGATTTCAGAGAACGTCTGCTTTGCACTGCAAGTGGCGAAGGGCCGTCAGGAGAGGCAGGGCAGGGCTCCTCTGCCCTTGAACCTCCGGTGCAGAGATAAAAGGAGAGCACTGAATAAAAACCCGGTGTTTTCAGTATCAGCATTGTCCAAGTTCCTCTGCCCTTCCCAGTTGGAAATACTCCCAGACAGACCCAGACACTGGAGCAAGTAACACAAAGGGACTTTGAAAGACTCTTAAAATGAATACTAGTGGTTCCGCAAACGGAAATCAGACCGTTTATCCCAGAAATCGTTATGGTATGTATCAGTTTAAGGTCATTTACCTCCAGTTACCACCACATACTTCATCTGTCAACTTAGAAGGGCGACAACAACTTCATGAACTGAACCACGGGCTCTCCGCTGGAGTTCCTCTGGTTTTTCATTCCAGGTGCTTGTTCTGGGGGGTAGGGAGCAGGACGAGTGAGTCACCCTCAGCACCAGCCTTCCTCAGCCCGCTCCTAATTCACAACACACCTGCTATTAATTACACGGTAAAAAGCGACTCTGGGGAGCGGTCTCGGAGGTTGGGTCCTGTTCGCTGCGCTGGGCCTGCTCCGGGCCCTCCCCGGGTAACGAGGGGAGCGGCGGGGCCTCAGAGGGAGGCGGGCGAGGGGCAGGGCTGGGGCGGTGCTGCCGAGGCCGGTCCGTAGGCCGGGGAGCAGTCCCTCCTGCCCGCCCGAGCTGTGCCCGGAGCCGCCGGCCCGCGGTGAGTGGGCGCTGTGAAGGAGGGAGGCGGGTACGAGGCAGCGGCCTGGCCGGAAAGGGGCGCGGGTGGCGGGGCCATGGCGGCTGTGGGGCTTAGGTGAGGGTCTGGCCCGGCCCGGCTCCCCGGGGCGGGGGGGGATGTTCTGCTCGGACCCCGTTTTACGGAGCGGCCCGCCCGGTGGTGGCTCGGAAGACGGAAATGGCAATGAAAGCCGGGGGCCGGGAGGGGAGGGCTCGCTGCAGGGTGAGCGTGTGAGCCCGCGGCGCCGCTGCGTGCGAGGGAAGTGATGTTGAGCCCGATAGGATGGAGCTGAATGTTGTGTGGAAGCTTCCTCTTCACCGCCCCGCGAACTTAGACGTTGGTTTCCGAAGTGATACGCGGGCTCTCAGGCAAAGCAACCCCCGAACAAAACAATTCGAGGAGTCTCAAAAGCGCGTGGATTCCTTCTCGCAGATTTTAATGTTTAAAACCCCACGTTTTTTAAGCGCTCTCTTCTCCAGTGCAAACCCTGTGCATGGCTGAGCCGGACGGGTCTCCCGCACAAGCCTCTGCCGTGCCAGCGCTGCTCCCCTCGCCGCTGCCAGCGTGGCTCGGTGAGTGCTGGCAGCCGCTGCCTCGGGAGGCACCCGTGGGGCAGCCCGAACAAAGCTCCTCAGTGTTTTACCTGGGGTAACTAACGGTAAGGGCGGGAGGAGTGGCCTGGCTTGGAAATACGCCTTGCTGAAAATAAGACTTAGCAAACTACGGCGGAGCGGGTTTGGTTGGGAACTGCTGGCGTCCTGTGGGAGGCGGCAGCCGGTGCCTTACAGAGAGATCCGCCTCGGACAGGACATGGTATCCGTCACGCTCGGTGGGCAGCCTCTTTCAGGGAGGTGAAGGTGATTTAACCTGGGAGGGCTGGCTTGGAGCGGGGCTGTTGACTTCCACAGCACCTTCCCGAACAGGCTGGTGGCTGTGTGAGGCGGGTGAGTGCTGCTGCTGCTGCTCAGGAGACCTGAGCTTGAAGTAGGAGATTGGATATTTCACACGAACAGAGTCTTACTGCTTGGCTTTGTAGGTTTTCCTTGAGTTAACGACTGGGGATTACTGTAGAGCTGTGCCCAGTGTGTTGCTTGAATGTGGTGAGTGTGGTCTGTGTTTTATGGTTCTTGGTGTTCATACGATTTAAAGTCTCTTGTTGAGATACGTGTTTGTAGCTTGAATGTGTTGTTGGAGGATGTTAGGGGTTTTGTCATAAACCTGAGCTTTCTTCCAGGGCACATCAGTGTTATTCCAGTGCCTATCGCAGTGTTCTCATGGCAGTATTGAATTGCCTTGTTGCTCCACAGCGGTGAAGAGATTATTTGGAAAAGGCTGTTGTCCAGCAAGAGTGACAGCAGAGATTTAGTTACCAGAGTGTTGTGATACACTTTCCTTTTATACTCATAGGGTGAGATTTCCCGAGGACCCAGAGGTCCTTATGTGGGTCCTTATGTGGAACTTGGGTTTTCTGATTCACCTGCTTCTCCTTTACATCTCGTCCAAAATGATTTATGTCTCTTTAGATTACGTGCTTACTCATTAGTTTTTAAGTGCATGCTTAAAAGTACATGCAGCTTCCTGTGTCTGGCAGGTGGGTGGGGGGTCACATCCAGAGAGGATTAAGGTGCATGAAACTGGGAAAAGTAATCTGGCAAACCGAGATCAGTGTTATGGAAAGAACACTTTTGATTTAGTTTCTACTCTTAAATGCTCATGTCTTAAGTTTAAGCTCATAATACGTTATTTCAGCAGGTGAGGGAGATTCACAATCTGTTGTTTTCTTGCTGTTGAGGTGACTGCGAGCGGAGATGGAGAAAGGAAGTGTGAGCCAGCAAGGCCCTTTGCTCCAGGTAGTGTTTTCCCAAAGGCAGATGGCTAGCTTGCCTCCGCTGCGTCATGGTGTCAGTAAGAAAGGGCCAGATGGGATCCATAAGTAGTCAAAAGTTGTCAGATATCAAGAATGGTGAGGTGCTGCATATCTGTATTTTATGATAGTCACTTGATAAGAGAGAGGTACTCGAAATCTTCTGCAGGTCTGTGTTGTAGTCTTTTACTTTGTGTCTTAAATAAAGCTTTGTGGCAATCAGACACCTCTTGAAGATCTCACTCAGGCCAAAAGGAGCTTATTAAAGTGCATAAAGGCACACAAATTAGTTGCGTGTAAATAGCATCTTTGAAAATGAAAACCAGAGTAGCTCCCTTTCCAACTTAAATATACAGAATCTCCTTCAGTGTACTGAACCAAAGGGTGTTTGTTTGGAGTTTTTGGGCAAGAACAAACCCCAGTTCTACTCAGCAAGCTTGGGCTAAGCAGTTACAGAAGTAATTCAGAGCAACGCTTTCAGGATGAAACGGGTGTTGGAAATGGTGTAATTTCCCAGTGTCCTGACATTGCGAGAGGCAGTGCGATGAAAGGCCCTTTTCATGCCACAAAGAGAAAGTTGTCATGCAGGTCAAAGATCCAGTGTATGCTTGGAGTTTAGTAGCCAAGAAGAATGCTACTTGGAACATTTCTCTACTGTCTAGACGTGACTGAGGAAGAACTGGGTATATGCAGATGTTTTACAGCACTGCCCAGAACTGAACTGAACTATCTGGGATTTGTGTTGGAGTTCCCTGACATGTTAAGAAAAAAATCCTATGTTTGAGTGAGCTGTCTAAAAGTCCTGGGTGAGGGATGGGGGAATCAGGATTTCCATTACTAATATGTTAGAAAACAGACTCATTCAAGCAATTTGCTACTGCCCTGGGTTCAGCAGGCTTAAAAGGCATGACAGCTACACAAGAAGTAGCTTGAGGTGAACTTTTCCCTCAGCTTTTACAGGATTGATTTGCTGAGCTTTGTGTGAAAAGCTTTTTGATTTGTAACTCTGTGCATGTGAAATGAATAAAACTGCATGAGTAAAGACAACTACAGAATGTGCTTATGAGAGTAGTGCAGACATGTGCTTTCATTCACTACGTTCACCTCTTTTACCCTGTGTAGTATTTGCTGTTTCTTGTAAGTGCTATAAATAATCCCTGCAATAATATACAGGGGAGTGAGATTAGTAACCTAGAGGGGGGAATGGGTTCTCTTCCATATGATTTTCCTGGGGGATCTTGGTATGTAATTTCTTGTACTGCATGCTTCATAGAATAAGCAAGGTTGGGAAAGACCTTTAAGATCATCAAGTTCAGCCTTCACCTGAGGTTTCCTCTCAGATAATAATTCTTCATATGGCTCTTTGAGCCCATAGTTATTCTAAAACACATTAAAGGTACTGAATCAGAAGGCATTAGCCAAGGGGCATGCATCATTTATAAGGTGTCTGTAGGTATGTGATCCAGTAATTCTGTATGTAAGGCTGTGGTATTGCAGTTTAGAATAATGAAGAAAGCACACAGGCAAAACTAAAGCTTTCTTCTCTTACCTTCTGTTGTACTAGGTGATTGACTTGTCTAACTAGAACAAATACAGAGGCATAAATGCATGGTAAAAATTAGCCCTAAAAATGTGTATTTTTTTTTGAGTTTTAGATAAACTTATCCTTGAATCCAGAGCTGTTGGTTCTCGAAGTTGTAAGGGGCAGGGTGAAAGGAAGACCACAGATACCAGAAACAGGACTTGAGTTCAAACTATGGAATTGTTCACCTAGATCTCACCTAACCCAGTAAAGCATTAAACCTTTACTTTTGGAGTGTGACTTTCCTTGAAGCAGCTCCTCTGTCCGTGCTCATGTCAGCATCCACAAAGAGGAATGTTCTCTGCAGTTGTGTTTAGAGCTGTTTTCAGCTTTTTGGTTTGCAGACCCCATGCATGTGGTTCAGATGAATTGGGCATGGAGTTGGAGATACGGGAGTATGAAACAGGGCAGGAGCTGGAGGAAAGCACTAATGCACTACCAGATGTGGAAAATGAGAGGTGGGCATTTAATCAAGTATCTTGCACAGAGCATGAGGCCTGGTAACGCTGTTCAGCCTGCCCCGTGAGTCGTACAGGTTCTGATATCATACCAGGAAGACATACAGCCTTTCTTACACAGAAAATACATTCCTGGTGGTGCCATCGTGCTATTCACAGTTTTGAAGACAGGGAGATCTCTGTGCAAAGCACAGCTCCTTTTCAGTGCAGTCCAGCAGCATGCTAGCCAAATAAGCTGTGTTTGGTTATTTGTAAGGGTGCAGGAATTTACCCACCAGACAGTCACTGGCTGTCTCTCTATCTGAAGTGAGTAAAAACACTGTTTGGGAGTCCCAGTCTGCAGCAGCATATAAAATGCCTCTGGTATTTTTCTGTTGCCTATCTATCAGCATCAGTGCTGTGTGTTGACTTTAGATAGCTGTCTGCACACTGTGACCTGGTAGCTCTAGTGATAAGTATGTGACGTTGTAAGGTGGAAGAGTTGGTTTACTTGGGTTGAATTGCTTAATATTTAGAAGGCTGTTCTAGAAATCTCTGAATATTTTTATCTGGAAAGGGAAGCCAGTCTAAATGTTAAGTATTGCAGCTGCTTCTACTCTGGTGTGCATTCCTTTGATATGGTTAGGATCGTTTACTTAGGTTGTTTCAAGACAGTAAGAACTTGAGATGATACTGTCTTTCTAGCCAAAAGAGCTGTAGGTAGTTAATCTCTGTGTGAGCTAGCAGGCTGCTGGAGGCATGGCTGTGTGTAAACCATCATGTAGGGCTGATGCAGGGCATTTTGGATATGACAGCATCAGACCTGTAAAGACAGAATGAAAATTGTACCCTCCAGCCAGCTAAACTGAGGTCTAAGAGAAGACATTTCCTCTCTGCATAGCTGTAGGATCAGTGCCTTGTAATGGGCTGACTGCAGGAGAAACTGGTAGATAAGTGTCATGCTTAATTAAACTCACTTCTCTTACTTCTCTTATGCTTTTGTGAGACTTGCCCTGAAAAGATAGTAGCAGTGAATGTACTATAGCTACATGTGAAGTGGTGATTGAGTGAACCAGTTTTAAGCTGTGGCATCCTCAGCACTGCTAGCTCCAGAACTGATTTGGTAATTAGGTGGTAAACATTGCTTAGAACATTAATTTGGCTGATGTTTGCACTGCACAAAGAAGGTGTAGTCAGGACAGAAGGGATATGTTGTTTATTAGCACTCCGGGGCTGTGAGGCAGTATTGGAAGCCTGGGAGTTAGGCTTTTCAGGGTTCTGCTGCTGTTTCTGGCCTTGACCTCCACTGTAGCACCAGGTGAATGGGTTTCTGGCTGAGTTTTACTGACTTCAGCATACAAGTAGTAGCAGGTATTGCGGCTGAAAGAGAGTTTTCTGGGTGTTTCTGGATGCTGTCTGGAAACTGAGAGTGCTGTCTGAATGCTGGCAATCACTGTTGGTATCATCAGGTTTTGTTAGGGCTTGTTTTGTTAAGACTTTGCTCTTTCACAGTGAGGCAGTATGTTTTGAGTATTAAATGTGTTTTGATATAATTACCTTGTGATTATAACAAATATTAGAGCATTAATATGATTTCCACTTGTATTTGTTGTTTTGTTCAGATGTAATTTACTTGAAAGCCAGCTTTTAAGAAGTGTGAAGAGCATTCTTTGCAATGTTGTTGACTGAGATAAAGCAACTGTGTAAAGACTACATCTTCTTGGATGACAAAACTCTACAATATTTGACAGGTGTAATGACTGCATTTTAAAATACATATAAATGAGATTTAGACCAAGCTGTGCAGTACTGGAAATATACTAATTGTATTTAGTTTTCAGCAACTGAATTGAAGTAACTTTGGGACTGTAATGAACCCCGTATCTTTGTGTAGAACAGGTTGCAGGTGCTGATTTTATCAAGGAAGCCTCCCAGAGAGATGGTGCTGTTGCATTCTTTTCCATTTCACAACATTGCCAGCTCATTCTAGGGGATATCAGCTTGCCTTCTAGGGAAGGTGATTCCTTGCTTAATGGTGATATAATGGGGAGGCTCTTTGCAAGTTTGCTTGGAAATTGCTTTCTCTGTGCTAAGACTTGTAGCCCACTCTTCATAAATACTGTATTTGCTCCATTAAAGAGTCTCATGTAGCACATTCATTTATGGTTTGATGAAAACGATCCTTCTTTGTGTTTTTAGGAAGTCCTTGAGATGACAGCAATGGCAGAATTCAACAGCATTCATTCAGTCACTGAAATGCCAGAAGGAGACAGTCCTAAAAGTGGTTTCCATCATGGAATGTTCTTGGAACCCCAAGAGAAGAAGAAGAGCATGAAGGCACTGGTGGTTAAGCAAGCAAAGAAAACTTGCAGCTGCACTCCCGCCAAAGTTAAAGACTTTGTTTTAAGTTTCTTTCCTGTCTTGCAGTGGCTTCCTAAGTACAAACTGAGAGAGTACCTACTGGGAGACATAATGTCTGGTGTGATTGTGGGGGTCTTACTAGTCCCACAGTCAATCGCTTATTCTCTCTTGGCAGGGCAGGAGCCTATTTATGGCCTTTATACATCCTTTTTTGCTGGCATTATTTATTTCATATTTGGAACCTCCCACCACATCTCAGTTGGCATCTTTGGTGTGATGTGCCTGATGGTGGGACAAGTGGTGGATCGTGAGATACAAAGAGCTGGCTATGATGCAGAGCCAGCTGTGCTAGGTGGCCTCACAGCTACAGCAGCATATGCAAACACCACCAGTTTTCCTGTGAATTGGACATCACGGGAGCTTCTCTGTGATAAAAGCTGCTATGCAATTACAGTGGGAGCCACTATGACCTTCATAGCTGGAGTTTATCAGGTAAGGGGAGGTGGACAAACAGGTATTCTGTGGAAATAGTTTTAATTCTTTAGGTCATTGCCACGTGAACAGACTGCTGGGTTTGCATGTTTCCTTAATCTGCATCCCAGGGGAGTGGACACAAGGAGCAGTGGAGATCTACAGTTACTGTTGTGCAAGAAACTCCTGTGTCCTCTCCTTTTTTAATAGCATGTGCTTGCATTGCTACTTTGTTGGCGACTGTAAGGACCTGCACATAACTATGTGCTGCTCTTACCTAGTAATTCACTACCTTCCTCGCTGTGACTTGAAGCTATTTTTTTTTCTCTGGCTTACAGCATAAACCTCCATTTCATTGGGCCCAAATGTGGTGTGTCAGCTTCTCATTCCAGACTCCAGTTATTTGCCTTTTATCAAAAAATAATCTGGACAGTAAGAGATTTCTCCAATTGATTTTTATTTGTCTTTGTGTCTGTAAAACTTTGCTCTTTGTCTATTCAAAGCAAAGCAATACTGAATAAACAGTATGAAAAGGATACTATTGAGATGATAAAATATATTAGAAATAGAACTTTTAATTATTATCATATTAAAATACGTTATTCAACAATATTTTACTACTCTGTCTCTATTTAGTCGTAGAATTCACTGCATTTATTCTTACAGTGCCCTCCAGGGTGATAGCTCATCAAACTGTATGTAGGCGGGAAAGCAAACCTACATTTGACACTTGTTTTGGACACAGTCTGGGACTCTTTCTTGTGCTGCATGTTAGAATTGAGTAATTTTGGCAATATTCTGGGGCTCCTGGGGTGCAGTGGATTTTCTATTTCATCACTGTAGGATGGATACAGTTTTGGAGTTGTGAATTGTTCCTAATATTCTTTGCAAGTACAATTAAGTTTCTGTATGTGAAGGAGTTGGATTACTTTACCCGAATGTTAGGCATATTGTATCTGCTGGCCTTTTGACTAGCATTAATAAAAATTAATGACAAGGCACTTGAAAAAATTGTCTAATCTGCATCACAAGGGTTTGCAGCTCATACTACCCATGTCAGATGCACCAAGCTTTATGCAGTGCAAAGAACAGCTGTTAAGGCCACAGTCTGTATTTTCGTTGCAGGTTGTGAGCTCCAGTGTAAGTCAAAGACAACCAAAAAGGTGTTGGATCTTTGCAGAGTTCACAAAGTTCGGAAGAACTTGAGAGAGAAATGGCAAAGGTAGTGGGGATTTCAAATGCTTCTCTCCCCACCCCGGGCTTGCTTTCTTGCCTGCTAGGGTAACAAGAAGTTACAACCAAACTGATGAGCAAATGATAAGCATGGGCTCAGGGTATGAAGACCCCCCAAAAAGCCTGCTCTGTGTTAGAAATGCATTTAATTGAGGAGCAGCTGAATGCTGGAGGCTGTTTTCTTCATGCTTAGACCATGCCTTGTGCTCCAAAGTGGGCTCCAGAGCCCCACAGCGATGACATGTCCAAATTCTGCATCTTAATCTGTTGTGTGTGGTTGATCCCTTCCAGGTGGCCATGGGTTTCTTTCAAGTGGGCTTTGTCTCAGTGTACCTCTCCGATTCATTGTTGAGTGGATTTGTCACGGGTGCCTCCTTCACCATCCTGACCTCACAAGCCAAGTATCTCCTGGGTCTAAACATTCCAAGGACCAGTGGCATCGGCTCCCTCATAACCACATGGATAAACATCTTCAAAAACATACACAAGACCAACGTCTGTGATCTCATCACCAGCATCTTATGCTTTCTTGTACTTATCCCAACCAAAGAGCTTAATGATCATTTTAAATCCAAGCTCAAGGCTCCAATACCAGTTGAACTAGTCGTGATTGTGGCAGCTACTCTGGCATCTCACTTTGGGAAGCTGAGAGAGACTTATGTCTCAAGCGTTGCCGGCCGCATCCCAACTGGGTTTCTGCCACCCCGTCCTCCAGACTGGAACCTGATTCCTAATGTGGCCTTGGATGCTATCCCCTTAGCTATTATTGGCTTTGCCATCACTGTCTCCCTCTCGGAGATGTTTGCCAAGAAGCATGGTTACTCTGTGAAGGCCAACCAGGAAATGTATGCCATTGGCTTCTGCAACATCATTTCCTCTTTCTTCCATTGTTTTATAACAAGTGCAGCTCTTGCAAAGACTCTTGTCAAAGAGTCCACAGGCTGTAGGACACAAATGTCTGGCATGGTGACTAGTTTGGTAATCCTATTAGTCCT